>JBBPKJ010000107.1:0-48249 GCA_038089195.1 Brasilioporus rufonigricans | reverse complement strand
ATGCGTAGGTGCGGGACTCCTTATTATAGTTGCACTTCAGCCTGAGAAAGGATCGAATAGTTTCCAGGGGTGAAGAAAAACGGAAGCATTCCAAACAAGACCGCGGAGAACCTGAAATGCATAGTCTTGGTATCAGAATATTTTAGCGCTTGTTTCAGATGACTTTAACATCTTCGTTTTAGGACGCAGTCTGGTCACAAGACTACTGAAACGCGTGTGCATTCACTTGCTTGCGCGTATAGAACATGGGTAATGTATTATTATCCATCTACGGACCAATCGACCCAGGACTTTAGTCAGACAATGAACCGCAAATTGGTATCCTGACGGTGGAAATTTGCCAAAGTAAATCCTGTTCTTGTGGGAAATCACATTGAAGGTGACTCACAATGGGGTGGGAACTCGAAAACTGGTACAGTCAAATCAACGTGGGTCTTGTCGGGACCTCTGACTACGTACCTGAGGTTTTTGATCATACTTCTCACTGAGAATCGATCTGAACAAAAGCACGGGTTAAAGAAGGTGCGAATGATATATTCTACACGTGCACCTCATCTCGACGAGGAGTTGTCGGTAGCTCGGGTTGGGATTTTGCACTATGCAGGTACATCTCAATGAATGAGATTCAATTCGACCGTGGTAAACTGACCGAGTGCTGTCAAAAACGCCTGGAATCACAAGGGTCAGGGGGAAGTGTAATGAACAAGGTGTAGAGTACGTACATCCGTCATGGCACCTGTGTTACGAAATCCGATTTGAGCGTCAGCACTTGTCTGTTCGTCCTTGCAACCGCTCCAAGAAATCTGGGAATAAGAATAGTAAGGAGTGGATAGTAAAGTCCACGAGGCTAATATCATCTAACCACGTCAGCAGCACTTGATCTTGTTGCTTTTGTGTATTCATTGGCCTTCTGTGCTCTCCCAGAGGCGACATGGACAAGGTCCGTCACACCCTGAAGCATACCACCTATATTCCTCGTCTCGAAAGAAGCAAGAGTAGATAACACTCCCTTTGCTGCTGCAAGCTTCACATTCGGTTCCTTAAGCTTGCCTTCTGTAGAATACTGCACGACAGGATTAAAGATATGCAACAACAAAACTTAATCAACTGAGCCACAAGCACATACCGTGTAAGGGAGGTCTAGAGCAGAATATTTAGCATTGTGTCATAAAATATATTGAATTTGTACCAAGTGCCGAGCCAGAGTGGCATGCCTACCGAAAAGTTAGTGTTGAGAAGGGACAATCTAAATTGCTTACATCAAAAATAGCTGTTAGACGACAGCCAACGGGAAGCCCGCGGACCATAATCATGTGCATTTCCTATGACAACTGTAAGAGACAGTCGCAATATTCAATTGTACAGCTGACGAACATCATCTACAACGTGAGATGTTCGTTTGTAGTCCACGGGATATATGACTGAACAGGAGTACCATGAATCAGAGTTCGAGGTGAGGCTGAATTAACTCGCCTTCGTCATATCCGTCATCCTCATCGCCATCCAGATCTGGAGTCTGACCCCCGTGTCCTGAATCTGTTTGGACTGTTAGAAGGTATATCTTGTCGTTATATAATAGCACGTACAATGAAAGAAAAGGGAATCGTTGGGCCGAGCATCCCTCACAAGCCAGTGCATTGCATCGATCTAATAAAATATGAGACTGAGGCCACCCGAAATCAAGCTAGGAACAAAACGGACCATGTTCTGTCGAGTCGGTTGTTGACGAGGATGTGGGGAATCGTCGGTGAGTATTACCATATCCTCCTCCCTGTAACCACGTCCTGTTCACATGGACATGACATCACTGATTGAAGAAGCTAGTAAAGCGAACTCACCCAAAAGGAATCTCTTCATGCGATGCACATCTTCTATGCAACCTTGAAGTGCTTCGGACTGGCCAATATAGTTTACGCCGACCTGTGACGACTTGAGTATTCGAAAGACATGATAGAAATTCAGAACAAAATCGTACGAGCAATGCTTTCTTTTTGCCATTGCATTGTGAGTACTGAAAGTAAGTAGGCTGCATCTGTGCACCCGAAACTGGGTAGTGATTGTACGTTTGTTGACCAATCGGAGGCATCGGTGGAGGTCCCGGAGGTGCTTGATATCCTGGACCAAAGGGTGAGGGATACCTCATCGGTCCACCAGGGGGTCCTGGTGGAGGTGCATAAGTTCCGGAATAGGGATATCCTCTAGGTGGGTCTGGAGGCGGGGCATATCCCCCAGGAGTATGATATGATGGTGCGTGTTGTGTGAACGAGCCTGAAGGAGTGGCGCTTGCAGCGTAACCACTGACGAGCGACAATAGATGAGTGAATACAGTTGAGTAGGGTATACTATGGCCATGGCACTTACTTGACGGTTCCATCGGAATTCCAAGGGTGGTTAGAGTAACCAGGGAACATGCTCTGGCAAAGGCTACGGTTGAACGTTGCGATGTGGGACCTAGAGCCAGAGACGGCGTGGCGTCGCGGTGTCGCGGGGCCACTAGGCAGCCACCCGCAGTCAGGAGTTTTCTCGGCTAGTAGTGGTCAGCTGGGCTCTTGAAGTTAATCACGACCATCGGACCACCGCTGGTAAGAGTGTCCTCGGCGTCCTTAATCCTCACAGCTGCCGCGTTGCTTGGCCACTGGGAAACCCCCAGGTCAAAACTCCATCTCGCTCGGTATGATATCCCACTGGCAAACAATTTGTCTTCAGAGTCACCTGCCGGTGACACTCCCTTTGCGCGTGCCGCTGGGCGTTCGATACCTTACATCTCCAGATGTCGTTTTACTGCCACAGAAAGAGCGATGTAGAACGGTGGAACGATTGTCCGCGGTGACCGGTGATCAATGACTGAGGTTCGCTTCCACCTATTACCGATTTGACCCCGGTGACTTCTTCGGAGCACAAAAATATGCCGGTCTAGTGATTTGTCACTACAGGCAGGATCAGCTATAGTTTGGGGCCACGGGATTCTGGTCCGCCATGAGAAACTTGTGAACAAGTGATGGTCCCGCGAGGCCATATAAAAACCGCACGTTGTAGCTGATGCCAGGCTATCTCTCTTTACAAGTGACATGGGTGATACTACTGCCACCAGCGCTAATCATTTTGCTTCAGATCGCCGCAAAGCTCTGCAAGGCCAGTCTGGATGGGTAAGTTCCATCATATTCGAGTCTTTTGTGAACCACTCGTTTAAAGGTCGGCCTCGTCCGGAATGGTAAAGTCTTTGTCATTGCAGTGTTCGCGTCCTTGGGGGGACTGTGAGGGCTGTCATTTCGTTCTTGGCATTTGTACTTAACCATAGGCTTTATGGTAAATTTCGTGATAGCAGATTGGCATGAGTACTCATAGAATTTCGAATGCACTGCAGGCTATAACCAGGTACTTCATTTTATGGATGGATGTACCCCTCTTACTTGGTTCACCATCAGGGAGTCTTCTCCGGGGTGCTTAGCATGACCTCCTTTATTTCGAGAATGACCTCTGCAGTTGACGACACCAACACAAAGGGTTGGTTGGTTGCTATACTTGAATTGGGTGCTTGGTTTGGTGTGCTCTGTACAGGAACTTTGGCGGACAGGTTATCACGCAAATACACAATTGTCCTTGGTGCGTCTTACAGAGCTTCGTTCGTAGCGGAATGTTGAGGTAGCATGTAGCTATCGTTATTTTCTGTATTGGTGTAGTTGTGCAGACCGCAGCGTTTCATCCTTCATCAATCTATGGAGGTTTGTGCCCCTCAATATTTTGTCTCCTTGATTGATTGGGATGCCTTGTGCAGGAAGGTTTGTCACTGGGCTTGGCGTCGGTCACTAAGCATGGTGGTTCCTCTCTACAAGTAAGTAGTCCAGGCACGATATAGTGGCAGGCCCAACGTTAGTCTTCAGCGCTGAACTCGCTCCTCCTGAAGTCCGCGGAAGCCTTGTTGCTCTTCAACAGCTTGCTATCACGTTTGGGATTATAGTCTCCTTTTGGATCGATTATGGCACCAACTACATCGGTGGCACTGGGTCGACTCAGAGCGAGGCAGCATGGCGCATTCCTATCGCTCTTCAACTTGTCCCCGCCCTCATTCTCGGGTTTGGTATCTTGTTCATGCCATTTTCTCCAAGGCAAGCTTCTTGTCACCTGTTTTGCCATCTTTAATGATCTGGAATAGGTGGCTTGTAAACAAAGGTAGAGATGACGAGGCACTTCGAGTACTCAGTGAAGCGAGGCAACTCCCTCCCGACTCCGATCTTGTGCAAATTGAGTTCCTGTAGGGTTTTTCAGTGACGGATTGCCGCATTTCGTTGATTACATGTTCAGAGAGATCAAGGCACAGTACCTCTTTGAAAAAGAGACCAGCGCCTTCAAGTTTCCGCGATATCAGGACGGATCATTTTCTTCTGACGTGAAACTCGCAACCAATGCCTACCTAAGCTTGATTTCAACACGCACTCTTTTCTACCGGGTTGCCATTGGCTCTCTGTAAGGCGATTTACTACATTGGGTAATCCTACTTGACTATAATCATTTAGGACTATGTTCTTCCAGCAATGGACTGGAGTTAACGCTATCCTCTACTACGCCCCGAGCATCTTTAATTCACTTGGTTTGACTGGAAACACCACTAACTTGCTCGCTACTGGTGTCGTTGGTATAGTGTACGCTCAGAATAACACCACTATGGATAAATCTAGATTCTCACGTTTTAACTTCTAGCATGTGGTTTGCTACATTCCCTGCTGTAATCTGGGTCGACAAGGTCGGGCGTAGGCCTGTTCTGGTCTCGGGTGCTTTTATCATGGCAGCGTGAGTTATCACCTTGACGATACTTCCAGAAGTTGATAGTTACAGACTTCAGGTGCCATCTCATTGTTGCCATACTGACTGGCTTATATCAAAAGAATTGGGCTGCGTATGTTTTCGCCATTCTTCCTGATGCAGTCGCTGATTCGATGTTTAGGCACACCGGTATTAGACCACTTCACGCGAGCGGGATTTTTCTGATCATTTGGTTTAGGTGCTGGATGGACAGCTTGTATCTTCGTGTGGATCTTTTCAATTGGTGGGTCGTAGTTCAATGACATATGGTTATACTTATTTGAGCTATAGCCTTTGGATATAGCTGGGGCCCATGCAGCTGGATCTTGGTCGCCGAGATATGGCCACTGAGTATTCGCGGAAAGGGAATTTCGATCGCTGCATCATCTAACTGGGTAAGCATCTCCAACACCATCCAGATGTGCAATCGTTGACACCAATGTCCAGATGAATAACTTCATCGTCGGTCAGGTTACCCCAACAATGCTGAAATATCTCACATATGGCACGTTTGTATTCTTTGGTGTAAGCTTGTCTTCCAGCTTCGTCGCATAAGCTTGACAATGTTACTAGGCGTTCTCTCTCCTAGGAGGCGTATTTGTTCTGTTCTTCGTGAGTGTGTTTTGGACTATTTCGCCGATGACTTCTTCTAGGTCCCTGAGACGAAAGGCCTCACTTTGGAAGAGATGGATGAAGTATTTAGTGACCGTGAGGGTTTAGCCGTTACAGACCAACAGCGCCAGAACGAAATTGCCGATCGCATTGGTCTTTCAGCATACAGTCAAGTGAAGCTCTCCGAAGTCGTCGAAGGCTACAAGGAGAATTCGGTAGTTTAATTTTCCTTTCGTTTCCTTGACATCATGCGCATATGCACGAACCGGGTCGTTCAAATGTAGTCTAAACAAACGGTGTCCTGTAACTAAACTGTATGATCATCAAACACAATAAACCTTGGACGAATTTTTCTTCTCATTGCTAGCGTGTAACCTCGCGATCATCGGAGAAACTGGGGTTACCGAAACGCTCAGAACTAAAGTTAAGTGATCAGTGCCGCTACGCGAGCGGCTTCAACATGCCCGCTGCTAGTGGTGCTTGTGTCTGTCTATTGGCTTTGCCGCACGGGGGAACCAGAAGCTGAGGCTGAGAAACCGCAGCAAGCCTACCACATCGCACGGCGCGTGTACCCCTCTGAGGATGTCAGTATCAGTCATGCGAAAAGTGCGCCAGCTATGGTCGGACCAACCCAATCCATCAGGTAACTCCCTTCTTTTGGTAGGGGGCCAGCCAATCAATGCTCAGGAATCACAGAAAAGCGTCGTCAAAAATGTTACGTTGCAAGACTGCTCGACAGATACCAACATGCTGTAGGATTTATGTCGAGCACAAACGGTTAGTGGCTATACGTATTATATAATCTCGCATCGCACCATAGACAACGTCTCCGCGTATCCGTACACACCTCAGTGACTGTTTACCACCAGTTCACTGAGTCCTACTGCTCGCTACACATGCCGGTTGTAAGTTCATGTTTTTTTTTGAAGACTGAAATGATCACAACCGAACTGGTATGGCGTGACCCACAGACGTGCATGTTAGAGCCTCCCATCCACTACCTTGCTATGAGTTGACGTATCCGGCTGCGCAGGACCATATGGATGATTTTTTATTTGGTCACCAGACTAATGTTCCCCTTGCACCCTTAGTCTTATGTCTACAGTTTTATACAGGGATTGAAACGTGCTCCAAAACCCTTCAAGTTCACAGTCAAAAATAGCATCTGTTATCTATGTATATCCTAAACCGACCAGAGGGCTGGGCAGGCGGGGCCATATCAGGGGCCATATCAGTGCGCTCGTGATTTCTCCCATCTCAGCGGTACTGCCACACCCACATTCTGACGCCCGTGGGCTGCACCCCTGCACCTGCTTCGAAACAGAATGCTATCATCATTTACATTGTGGTCAGAGATGGAGGAGTAGCGTGGATGAAATTATCTCGTTTGCCATCCAGAGTGACTGCTTTCGAACGTAGCAGTACCTGGAGTTCACTTCTCGGATACTGTCGGGTTGAACGCTACCCCAACGCAGCCCAAACTGCGTTTTTCAACGTGCCAGAGAGTTCGCGCCAGTGATAACTACCTCGAAGACACGAGCTTCTTCTACCCTTCTATGTATTTAACCTCAAAAAGACGAGCATCAGCAAAGTCTAGATCACACCCTCAACCTTCCGTGTCCCCTATGACTCGAACCACACAGCAGTGACCAGTGTTGCCCGGGTTGGTTCTCATCGTGTTTGTTGATTCACGTCCCTACGAACGCCCACTGTTCTCCCTGACCTCTACCAAATCATATGTATAACAACTATCCCCAAAACTTCAGCATCGGTATGTCCACCGGCGCGATCCGTGAACTATGATACACCTGACGGGCTGAATTTTATAGAGCAAAATGCGGAACATGCCGGAGGACCGTAGTTGTGCGTTGTCATCTCAAATCGCGTTTTACATAGTTGATTGGAGTCGCAGGTTCGCTTTAATTATCGGAATCAACAGATATGCACGGCTTCCATTCGAGCCCCTCCGTGGGGCAGTCTGTGATGCGGAGGCGATGGGACTGTATTTGACAGAGACGCTCGAGGTATCCGAAAATAATATCCGCAAACTTTACGATGAGCAGGCTACTCGCCAGGCGATAATCAAGGCTTTCATGGATTTGCGGGACGATCCGCGGATTGACAAGGGAGGATCCTATCATGATATTTTATTCCGGACATGGGGGTAGACTCACCGCTCCCAACGCCTGGCGCGGAAAAGCGAAGATTGAGTGCTTGATTCCTCAAAACTGCCAAATTGCGGGTACGGAGCCAGTTCGAGGCCGCGAGCCAATTCCTGACCGCACGATTGGTGCGCTAATCAAGGATATCGCTGAGGCGAAGGGGAATAACATTATAAGCATCATAACATCACTTTCTCACTCGCTCTTTCTTTCGTTTTCTGACGATGTATATAGACTGTCATCCTCGACTGTTGTCATGCGGGTTCTGGCACCAGAGCTCTGGACGAGGAAGTCACGCATCCACCTCGGAGCGTTACGCTTAATCTCAACATTCCTCTGAAAAAAAACGAATTGAGATAGACGCTAGCGAGTTGAAGAGCGATGTCCTTCCTCGATCACATGTTCTCTTGGCCGCTTGCAGCGAGGAAGAGCTCGCGTAGGAAGATCCAAGGACAAGGCGGGGTCAGTTCACCACCACGCTCTTGAAAGTGCTCAAACACTGCGCTGAGAATAATGAGCTTGCCTGCGTCACCTACGCCAGGCTTCTCGACTATATACATCTCAAAAAGTACAACTCGTATGTATCCTTTCTTACCTGTAAAGTGACAGTAAGATGCTCATTCCATTAGCCGATACCCGCAGCATCCCCAGTGCGAAGGATTCAACCAATACCGTCTCCTATTTAATGGGAGATTGTCTGCTAACAGTATTTTCTACCCTGTCATTTGCGAAGGTTGCAAATGCGTCGTTGGTGCCGGCTTGGCGCACGGCGTCTCGCGTGGGTTGAAGTTCTCCCGTATGACGATAAACAAAAACGCTTGTTGGGTGTTGCTCGGATTGATGAAGATTCCTTGATCGAGGATTTCCAGACCGCTGTTATAATGACTTCGCATTTCACTGGCGTGTCGTTCGCAACACCGAGTGGTATTGGAAAGTTGCCTCTGTATGTGGATCCGGGAAGCCTTCCCTCTTTCCGCAAGACTCTCCAGTTCGAGGATTTGTACGGGATCGACGTGGATACATTCCAGCTAGTGAAACCTGAAGAGGCGAGATTGGGGGTTAGGATGAAAAACAACTCCGTCGTTCTCAAGGTTTTAGATTCTGAGCGCTATGGGTGGGGGGAAAAGTTTGGGCTGACAAAGCTTACCCACGAGATTATTCTCGATAGGGTTGCCCACATCCTGCGTTCTGCCGCACACTACTACTGGCTCCTTGATTTCGCCAAGAAACACGACCAAACCAGTACCAAGCATGACGTGGCGGTCGACTTTTACCTCTTGAATCTCGAATACAGCGAGTATGGGGACCCCGATCGAGCCTGGACTCTGTCACAAGGATCCAAACTGGGGCAACTCAGACGTGATCGACTTTGTCATCGACCCGCAAGCATTCTATGGGCTCGAAATTACCAACAAGACACGCTGGGACCTGTATCTGAACGTGTTCCTGTTTAACAATAGCAGCTTGAGTATAAGTGAGTAGGCTTACTGGGCATTCATTCGGCTTTGTTAATAGGGTTTTGTTCGGTACTATACACAGCCAACCGATGATAAACGTGAAGCACCACTTAAGCGGGGTGGGACGTTTACTATCGGGTACGGCACCGACACTTTCCCGTTTTCCTATTCATTACAGGAAGGCCAGGACATTGATGTTGGCTACCTCAAGATCTTCTTCACAGCTCAGCCCATCGACCTGTTCGACATCGAGCAGCCGTCACCCTTTCTGAACGCGCGCGATCCGGGAGGGATAGGTTCGAGCGCGAATAAAAGCAGCGCATTAATTGAGGTCGTCAAGGCTCGGTTGAAGTAGCTACCACTTATTCGAAAGTCTGGTGTATGGTTTACCCTTAATATACCTGTCGTACAGGGGCTGTCTGCGGCGAAGTAAGCTACGCTTACCAGTGCGTAGTCCATTTCTTTCCTGGTCGTGTTTCTTTACACATGTGGCTGTATAACACATTCGTCTTCGAGTACTCGTTTGCAATCCCCTGTTCCTCGTTAGTGTCGTCACTGGTGACCGTCAGAGAAGGACGGCGTCGCGGACAGGATGTACTTGGATAAAGTCCTACGACGTGATCATGGTAGAAGCACGAGGTATAAGGTACCGCAGACTCGGAAATCACGTTCAGTCCCAAAGTCGTCGACGAACTGCTTACATCGGTAGCGGCGCAAAGCGCCCTTCCCCCGACTCCAGCATTGACTTTAAACGACACAATGGCAACAAATCGATTATTGTTGCAACATACTGCACCGTGAACTAGTACATACATCCATGCGATATTCGACACCGGTAGCTGAATAAAGCACTTTAAACAAGTCTTGGTATGAGAAGTCAACACATTAGATAACCAAATGCAAAAGTTCAAAGTAGTCTGGGACCTAGCCCATCTATGAGGCTTTGTCCCGTTGAGAGAAGCCATCGATAGACGACAGCAGCCTCATAGACGGGCTGGTCACCAGACTAGATACTCAGGCTGCCCTTTGGTTGTGTGGCAGGCAAATTTTACTTTTCATGACAGGGAGTATGTGCTTAGCACGGACGAATTTGTACCAGATCCCGAACTTAAGAGCAGTATCACGTCTACGAGCCTGAATTCGTGCGTACTCGAAATATATGGTAAAGATCAATGGACATCCGACGGATCAACGTTGAACGTTGAACTCTGACGACTCTTCGTGGCATGAGGTAAATGGAATGTCGTATATTTAAAAAAGATATCGCTACAGCGAGCATTATGGGATGGGCAATGCGGGGAGACCATTAGACGAAATGACGGACAAAAACCGGGCTATGAATAATGCAACGGAGAGGAATAAGAACGACAGATCCTGGTTTGACGTGTGCCGTACGCACCTCCTCGGATGCCCACCAAAACAACGATGGTGGTGGCGAAGATATACGGGTAGCAAATCGTTACAGCACGTCCAGCGTGCGTACACTGTCTATGAGCGTATCTAGTATCGTCGGGGTGATCTCTTCTATCTGGACAGTGATCAAGCTGTCTGCAGCGACCCTTCTACACGCTGCCACGTTGCCAGGACGAGGTGCGAACAACAGTGCACCGAATGGTTGCCTCAGTCGGGCAATAACATGTAGCGCACGCATCTGTTGTTCCATCGGCGATAAAGACGAAGGGAGTCGGAGAGATTCCGCATATGAGGGGTGTCGGGGAAGTGGTTTGCCTGCAAGGGGTGGGGGACCGCTAGTGTTTGCAGGACTGCCGACGCGATACCAGAAGATAGAGGGAACGATGGCGACTCACCTCTCAAAGGAGACATGTCATTTACGTGTTCTTCAGGAAATATTGTCTCTACTACATTTCCGTGAGTCTGTCGGCCGAGTAGGAAGTCAACCCAAGGATGAGCAAGGTACAAAGAACTAAATTGAGAAAGATCCTCCGTAGTCCCGATCTTTACAACCCCAAGCAAAGTGGTCTGTACACGGAAAACTCGAGCTTCATGTCTTGATTTGACTCCAAAAGTTGACAAAGACCCGAGTTGGAAAATGACGCATGGAAGTTGCATTCGTTGTCCCACGAATGATGGTACAGAGAGCTTGTCCAGTCGAGTATACAATTCAGAGATCGAAGTAAAATCGAGAGAGGAATTCTGCAACCTGGAAACGATCTTGTCCATTTCATCGTATTTGAGGGCTCGCGGGATGTGTGTTGTTGGTAGCTGGTTGAACACAGTGATCCTGGAAGGGAGACAGCTATTGAAGCTGCCAGATTGCCCAGTCCATGCAAGGATACTTGTATCCCCTGAGCTCATGAGCAGCTGTGCCAGGAATCGCCCGAGTGCCTTGTCTCCCTCACCATATATAACTGGTAAGGGCATAGAGAATATTCCAAGTAACGAGTAAGCTGCATCCTCGACTCGTGTCGTTTGGCGTGCTGAAGCTAGTCGAAGCTTTGGGCGTATATCATCCAAACCTGGTCGAAGCGCCATCAAAACTTGTGATGATACACCTGTTGCATCCTCCATCTCCGAGATGATCTCAGACGACTCCTTGTGGTTGGAAATATGAAGGTCCAGGTATGGTCTCCAGTCTTCTGTGTAGAATCGGACAACCTTGGAAGCATGGTATTCTTGGAGAGTCCAGGCTCGGGTGTTCCAAACACTCCCCATCAGGTCTCCACGCTTCGCTGGAGAAGGGACACCACGGAGCAACACGACTGTCACAGCAGAGCCCTCGTACCACTTAAACATGGAGACCAGCGCCTCTTGAAGCTCGAAGTGATCTGTTTTGTTGATACAACATGTATCACTCCATGCCCAATGGATCCCAGCATCCCGCACAACTTTGCAGAACATTTGCAGTTTATTGTGAGTGAGGGACTCTTCGAGTTCGTACACGACGACATGTATAACTTGTTCGAACAGAGGTTCATTGTCTTCCCACTTGTGCGAAAATGTGGCGTAACGGTAGTACCCCGTGACTTCGCGCTCAATGCGGGAGTGATCGATGTGCGAAGTCGTGGATGATATGAGCTCCTGAAAGATAGGTTGTAACTCGAACAAGCGTGCTTGCCCAGGCTTGTCAAGGAGGCGACCGGTGTCGGTGTTGATGAGCACCAGAGGGGATCCACGAATAGCCTCTGCAATGGCCACACGAATGGCCTCCTTCGCCTGTTCTTGGTTTACATATTCGGGATGACGCTCTACGAGACAAATAAATAGATAAACATTAGCACCATATCGCCATGCTCACCACGAAGTCCTGGATTAGGTAACTGCGATATTTTTTGAGGCATAGCATTGCCATGATGTCCTGAGCTAGTCACCATGCCTACTTTGTTGGGGGCGAGGGGTGGTTCGGTTACTTGAGGTGCTTGGGGTACCGAGACCACCCTGGGAGGAGGCACTCTGCTTCGCAAAGTGGGATTAGAAGCAAGAGACTTGGAGGATAGTGGCAGAATCTTGCTGTATTGAGATCCACCATGGCGTTGTGAGTTACTTTTCAAAACGCCGCCTGGTCCTGCAAATGGATCCGGAGCTGGATTGACGGGCTTCTTCACATTCCCCTTTTCTTGCAGTCGTATTGCAAGTTCTTCGTCACTGGCAAGATGATCCGATGGCAAAGCTTTGGGCTTAGCATACTTTTGCTGGATAATTTTGCTGACACGAATAATATCGCCCTCCCGAAGGCCGAGCGAACGCATGGTAGAATCCTTGATATCGGAGAGCAGGCTCTCGTCGATTTTGACACTCTCAAACGAGTGTGCATAGACCGCACAGTCGTCAACGTCACAGCCAGCAGACAAGAAGAATTCGAACCAGTCAACTTGAGTGCCCTTTTTCTGTAGTGGAATAGGTTCGCGTTTCTTAGCGCTGGTTGGACATCTGGAAGCCAGGGGTTGGCCACCGTCGTTGATGGAAGCCCGCGGGGTTGTGCTCGGTGAATCGGATGTCCTCCTCTTCATTAGACGCTTGACATATTGCATGTCTTCGAGCGACATTTTTTCAGCTGGGACCTCGACGACAACACCGTTGATTTTGCGTAATCTGAGTTGTCCGTCATCGTATCCAAGAAGTGCGGCCTCAACCCGGAACTGTCCGGTTTGGTCATGCCAAATTCTTGTCAACTTGCTGGGAGATGTAGCCTGTGGAATTATACTCGATGCACCAGATGATTTCCTCTTCATCAGGCGCTCGACATATCGCAAGTCGCCGAGCGAGAGCTTCTCAGACGGAACCTCGATGACAACGCCGTTGACTTTGTGTAGTCTGATTTTTCCGTCGGTGTATCCAAGAAGTGCAGCTTCAGCACAGAATTGTCCAGTCCGGTCACGCCAGATTCTCGTCAAGCCGGGTGGGGGTTCGTCTAGTCGGGTGAGCCAGGTAAGTCCACACTCCGAGACGAAAAACGTACTCTTATGTTCTCTAGACACGCGTATAGATGTTGAATTACTCTGTCCACTCTTGGTCTTTTGCTGTTCCCTTGGTGCCTCCTGGGTCGCCGCAGCCCCAGCGTGCTCTTCTCTAGCCTTCTTCCACTCCCTGTCAGCAAGCTCTCGAGTTTCACGCTCCTTGTTCTCAGTCTCCTCACATTCTCGCTCGTCTTCAGGAACAGAGGAACCCAAGGACTGCATCGTGAATCGCGTTGGGTCAGAATTCTCGTCTAAGTGCATAACAACGCCTACCTCGAGGTAAGACGCAGGCACCACTCCTTCATCATCGTGCATATTCCTACATTTCCACCAATCTTTCTCCTCCTTAATCACGCGCAATCGCTCCCCTTCTTGGACTGAAAGCTCATCAGGATTGACACCCTCGAAATCGTACAATGCAACAGCGGGTTCGCCTTCCTGTTCATCGCCAGTTAACCCCCCTTCCTCTGCTCCTGGTTCAAAGTAGGAGTATATCTCTTCGACGTAGTTCCCCGGGACAAACCCGGCATTACTGCCTTCTTTCTGGCCCTGAACCAAAAACCATTCGTCTTCACGATCGAAGACCATGAGGATCTCATCTTCCTTGATGGAGAGCTCCCCTGGCGCCGTTGCGTCATAATCATATAGTGCCTTCACGATAGAAACATACTTCGCCTGCACGGCCGCTCCATATGGGTATGATGCTGTGTTAGGCACAAAGAAACACACCGGTTTCACGTAGCATGCGGGGACCAGCCCAGAAGGACTGTCGTCTTGCGAATCACCTTTTATCTTCACTTTCCACCAGCTAATCCGATGCGCGAGTCAATTATAGTGAGATAGTGCGCGCAAGTCTCTTGGACTCAACTCGTCGTCAGCCTTCTCGAGGAGAAACATGATCTGGTTTTCCTTGATTGCGATCTCATCCTCGGATCGGGGCTCATAGTCATAGGAAGCTTGGAGAACCGCGAGGTATTCCTCGCCTGTTTGGACCATTGATGCTCGATGGGTTTAGCTTAAGCTGGCCGGTAGTAACGTGGGACCACAACGAGTATGCGGAGATTTAGAAACGACGACGTTGTTAATCGCGGGAATTAGAAAGCAAGTTAATGGCGGTTTCTCAGCATTCAGGCCATATGGCAAAAATGGAAGACAAGAATGAGTGGCAGCAGGCTGCAGGCCAGTATTTGCAGCCTTATCGCCCTTTCGTACACCCATACACCGCACGCAAAACTATTTCCATCGTCGAACTTCATACCCCCCGTATTTGCCATTCATGTACCCTTTGAGCCAGGGAGCGATTCTCGAACCAAAGTCGAACTTGTTCTGAACCAAATTCGACTCGACTCCGATCTGAGCTTTGTCGTCATGGGAGGGACCTGAGCCAGAGAGACCGCAGCGGCGCAACGTGAGCAACCCCGCGTAGGTGTGCCCTTCTGAAGATATGTCGTGGGTTCATGTTTTCCCTCAAAGACCGAAATGATCACGGCTGAGCTTGTAGCGGACGTACAAGTCGAAAACCATGCACTACTTTGACGTATCCGGCAGTGCGGGGCCATGTCGGGTGATATCGATACACCTTGGCGGGCGACATTTACTCTTCATGACACGCCTCCGCCCGCGTGTGTATACTCCACCATCATGCGCAGGTCCGGGTTCCAGATTGCGTAGGCGCTTCAGCATCCCGGTTGAACCCGCTCTCGAGAGTCAAGGATATAACCCCGGCCCTTTTGTCCTTCTCTCAGGCTGCGCTATTGTGCGCTATATCTTAGCCCTCACCGTGGTTAGCTGTGATGGACTCATCTCTGGACGAGCCTCTGGTTGCATACAGCCTGTCTCAGTACCTGCTCGACCGCGTCAACATACACGACACTATCACGCGATTGGTGAGTAGTTGACATTCTTTTCTCAAGTCAGTCTCACAATAGGCACGCGTTCTGCGACAGTCGGCGTATTCCGATTGCAGAGACTTTGAACGTCTTGGAAATGAAGTCTTTGCCTCCGCCGCAGTCACAGTAGATAACTCGCTCATCATAAACGAGCAGCCTCAAGGTAAGGACCATGTTCTCGGTTGGCGCCACTCAACGAAACAGTACCGAGTCAAGACAGGCCGGGCAAAGCAGAGGCAGAGTCTTGGGCAAAGTATTTCGAACGATTCACGGCAGCGCAACACATCATGACGTGCGTCTATCCGCTATCTCCGTCGTCCGGCTGAGCCAAAGCTATTGCTACAGTTGCATTCTGGTGAACCTTCCGCAACCTGCTCCAACTTGGAATGTCGCTACACCAAATAAAGCGACTGCATCCGCGAATGCGTTGGTCACTTTCCGACGCGATCGTGCACGTGGGGAAACCATCGTTCAGCATGGGGTGAGAACGCCTGGCAGCCAATATACCAAGTCCTGATACTCCTTTCCAGAGCTATTATACATTTGATTTGATACGGCAGCCGGGCGTAGACCCAGGGTCAAACCCCTGGCGAATTTCACACATGAAAGCCCATCCGTTTTGGTTCAAAGGGAACGTCGAAGTAATGAATTGATAACACGTGTTTACCATATGTTGACATCTTGATCAATGGAATGACGCACGATCGAGAATCCTTCAGAAAGACAGCAGGCCGCTCGATCTTGGCCAGTATGAAGACGGACTTTGTTGTACCGCAGCATGCAACCGTGCTGCAATAGGTATGATGGATCTTCGGTAAAACTTGAGGTGGTGCCTTTACACGAGCGTGGGTTCGGGAGGACGATGGAGGACCTTGATTATGTATATTACCTTGGCCGCACAACCGGCAAGCAGAGGGTCTGAAACGACAAAAGGAAGTATTAACTGTCCTAATTCTGGTCGTATAACCTGCAGAGGTAACTCGGTCAAATTGAGTGCTTGTGACAGGCAGCGAAGAGAAAAGTGGAAATCAGAGTCGAGTTTCCTCAGCTCCTCGGAAGAGCGTAGGTAGTCTAACATGCTTTTGTGACCGCGGCTGAAAGCCCATCATATCACTCATATTAGATCGTGAGCTCACCTCCAATGGATCTGCCAACAAGGCAAAGGCAACCATCACAAGCTGGGTTGCGGCAAAATGCTGTCCAGGTGGACTTTGAATCTTTATCTCCGATCAAAAAATGGCTGGCATGACACGAACGGAGTACACAATAACTCCATTTCAAGGTCCGATGGGCTACAAGCGGTCCTCGATCGTGATCATGGCGGCAGCCGATGGAGTTACGTCCGAAGTGAGGTGATCTAATGTGCGGCGTGGCTCAGGGAAAGGCGAAGTGGCTGGCAGCACTCTCATCTTTGAATGGCGTCCACGAGGGGACCTCGTTTCCTGTGAATGGCGTAATCGCGCAGTTTTCCTTTCAGCTTATCTCACGGCGTGGGTTGAAACGTTGCCCGCACATCCCACACGATCTCACCCGTGTAAAGAGCTATCGAGCATCACCAACTCGCATGCGGCTGTCATCGTAGGAGACTACGACAGGGTTGATTCTGAAACCAGTAGACAAGTGAGTGCCGAGCACTGGCGCTGAATTTCCTAGATGGGATTCGGATGGCAGGAGGTGATAAAGTAACTGGCGTAGAAAGTCGCTGCTTTTGGCAGCCTCGTGTTTTCTGCCAGCTACAGTCTGCGGCCCTTTCTTGTCCTGATAATCATTCGAGGGTCAGTTCTAATTTCGTCGTTGCCATTCTCCCTAGTTTCCCCTCTTCCCCCCTTCCACTGCAACCCCACAAGGCAGTCTTGGCGGGCGGGCGTCTCTCCAGCTCAACCCATGTCTTCCACAGCTATCGGCACTTTCACTTGTTGGGATGGCTACGATGGTTATGAACTGGTAGAAGAACAGTCCCCCCGTCCTCTCCATCGTTCTCGACTTGCATCTACATCTAACTTGCCTTCTTCCCCGCGACAAGGTGCCGAGCGCGGAGGTGAGCGCCCAAAAACATCGAGAGCGGCCACAGCACAGGCTCCACGGGAACACGAGTATGCATCGCTCGATGAACTATGGAACACCTTGCGGGAGAAGAAGCATGCTGCGGAAGCCAAGCTTCCCCTCAAAGTGAAATCCCTGGAGCAACCCCAGCCTGGACCCAGTGGCGTGTCACGTTTCACGCCAGAGCAGCATATCAAACCTAGGAAGGTAACCCCTCCCAAAGTGAAGCGGAAGAAATCCACGTAGGCCGCTGCATTGCTTCATACGTCCGTGATCCTTCTAAACGTGTTCCAGAGATTGCGTTTCATTTCGCGAGTCTCGCTCGGGTCGTACGGTACGGACTCTTTGCCTCACGTTCCCGTAACGTACCACTTATCCCCGCACAGATCACCGCGACCTTCGACTTACCTGGAATAAAGAAAGAACAGGCACATGTTAGTTTCCGTTGGAACCACCTAGTTGTTACGTGGCAGACAGTTAAGATTACGGAGAAGGAAGAAGACGGACGACTCGTCAGAGAGAAAGAAGAGAAGAAGTATACACGAACAATACCCCTTCCAGAAGGGACGAAAGTAAGCGAGCGCCTGTTGTTGTTATCTTACGAGGCTGATTGCTGAGCTTGTTAGTTCGAGGAGATACGCGCAGTCATGGACAATCGACATCTCACCTTGAGCTATCCAAACATGCGTACGGTCCGCGTCGAACCTAAACCTCGGTTACCCCGACAGGCTGAGCCCCGTCGTGTTGAACCCACCGTCATCTCTGACAGTGATATCAAATCTAGCGATGAATTTGAGAATGTATCTTACCCCAAGTCTACAGATCATTCACCACATGAAGAAGTCACAGAAATCACAGATGTCTCGGAATATTAGAAGTTGTGATTATCTCTTTCTGTCGATCACTTTCTGTTACAGTTGTCTATTTATTCCATTCAATGGGGGTTATCAGCAATGGAGTTATGTCCTACGCAGTTCTTGTTTCGTGATGAATGTATGTTCATGTCGGTACATAACCATGATACCGAGAGTGTCATTAGGATGAATCGTCTCATACTGGAAGTAATGAAATATATGTCTACATATCATCCACACTCCATGCATAGCTCGCTGTATCTGTTCGTTTTCTCTCGTTGATATGCTGGAACCACTTCTTCTCAAAACCATTGCCACGATCTGGAAAATGTATCAGCTAATTATCGAAATCTTAAACATATCACTTTACCTACGCCATCCCATCTGTAACCCGGTTTTATGCCAAAACGATTGGGAGGCGGTGGAGGACCGCGATACTCTGGCCTTTTGGAGGCCTTTGATTTTTTCTGTGAAAGAGAAAAATCAGAAAATCAAGGTCAAGATCTCGTATAGTTGGGCTAACCGTCAGGAAGGCGGCCGCGGGGTCATTCCACATCTCTCGCGCCTTGAGTTCTTCGTTAAGTTCTCTATCATCCGCATGTCGAGAAAATGGTAATGATCTGTTCTTCTCCAGCTCCTTCCTGCCTTTCTCTTCCTCCTCTCGTTGTACGAGTCCCTTACCCCACTCCATCTTCTGTGCCTCCTTTTCCTCCCTTTCTCTTTTCTTTCGTGCCGCTTCGGCTCGGGCCAGTTTCATGTCGATCTTGCGACCAGATGCATCACGGTATACTGTCTCCTTGGCGGCTTCCATCTCCTCTTGCGTCACCTGATCCTGTTCGACATGGGTCTTCGTTTGCTACACAGGGTCAGGTGCCATCTCACATGGCCAGTCAATGTACTTTACCTTCCGTAGCTCCTCAGGGCGGATCAATCCGCCCTTGAAAGGTCGTACGTCCTCCACTATGGTCGGTTGTTCATCGGGGGGCGGGGGTGGACTCTCCTCCCTCCCCAAGCCCTCCTGCACCGTAATCCATCCGGAGCGCTCGTCCGCTTTCCGTCTCTTGAAACTCCGGTCGCTTGCGACAGCAGCTTCCGCTACGTCAAGTTCGTCTTCCAGCTGCCTTCTCGAAACCTCGTCGCCAAAGCCCGCGTCCTCGTCAACAAACATAGACGGACCGCTGGTCGCACCGCTCGCGGCCTTGCGTTTCTTCTTCTTGGAAGCGGTCCGGGCTAGTATGGCCTCGGCCTTGGGCCCAGACATGTACTTCTCTGCAAGGTATGCTTGCATGGTCGGAGTAGTCGTACAGAAATGGAGGATTATGAAGGAGTCGAGGGTACTCTAGCGTCACGGTAGTCGCACAGCATCAAGTCGCGTGCATTACGTAACCAAAAATGATGTACATAGATTCGAAGATCGATCAATGTAGTAGCAGTACTACTGTCTAGGTAGAGGTTGTCAAAACGGGTCAGAGAGACCGATTTACTGATGTGATGTCGTAACAAGTTCCAAGACTGAATTATGTGGCTGCAAGGAAGGCGGGACATATGGCATGGTGAAAGATGCCGTCGAGTGCCAGAAGCTGTACAACGTCTGTGACAATAGCCAACAACTAACCGATGCAGCCGGTGGGACGACAGGTAAGCAAAATAAGCATTGCTTCGCGCAACTACGGTATGCGCCGCGAGCTGAGAAGACGAACACGTCCGATAAAACGAAGGCGCTCAGCACATAGTAGCCCATAGTAACTCACGAAAACATGACAGAGTACGCAGCTTCTGCTTCTTGGAGTGGAACTAAGTATAAGGGTATACGGCCGCATGGAGTGTGATATTGTTGTTTCACGTTCGAGGTATTACTATGGCATCGTGAATACTGCGCTAGACCCTTCCGACAATCGGGATCAGAGGGCTCGTTTGAGTTCGTGTGGCCGGGTCCACAGGGGGTAGTGAATTTATTGAAAGGCACGAACTTCAATGGTCGGCGTGTATGAGAGATTCCGGCGTCGTCCACTAAATCATCGAGGGGATCACCGTCGGTTAAAACGGCAGCTCGGAACAAAGTTTTCGCAAGTCTGGAAGACAACTGCGGTCTCTGGGATACATTGGTCACTCTGCGAATGCACGTTGTTTGTCGATCCGTTGGGCGATGGTGGGTGTATGCGCAAGACTTCTTCGGGGAAACAACACCGGGAACAGCCAGCTTGGTTTTTGGACTTGCTTGAGCGGAATAACGGAGAAACTTCTCGACGGTGATAGTGCTTTCAGAGGTTGCTTCCGGACCCGATGGTTCTGTACTATCTGGTAATGTGGGAGAGGACGTTGCAGGCTCCGGTAGTACAACGACCTCTGGAACCAGACCTGAATGTAGTCGGGGATCGCTTGCTTGGTCGAGGGGTACGACGCCCTCGACTTCTTCAGCGTCGAGAGTTCGTAGCCTTTTTCGTTTTCTTTTGAACTAGTAGGTGTCAATGGACCACGAGCAGATAAGCGGCTTGTGGGTTGGAATTGCTTACCACAAATTCGTTAGCGTCGTCCTGCATCGCTGAAGAGTGGATTTCGTTTTTCCACAGATAAGTGAACTTGATCGCAGACCTGGTAAAATTCGAAAACCGGTCATGACCAACGCTAAACCCGCGGAAGTATGCAAGTAACCGGCATCAGCGTACCTGATGTGTTGATGACAGGCAGCGGGTTTAGCGAGACTTGCCTTGTGGGATGTGGCGCTACTGAGCACACTCAATCACTCGAATTGGACCATCAACGCTTCAACGCCACGGAGGTGAGTAAGCTCTTACTACTGGCGCCTGAGTCAGTCAGCATTTTCTCATCGTCTAGTACGCGCACAGACGAGTTAGTATCCTGTGGACCTTTCAGACATGCAGCTTGCGCTGCCTGGCAGACTACTACATGGTGCTCTTTTCCACTTCCTCCGACCAAAGTTCTTGATGTCATCACGCAATCAAGCATGTCCTTTCATATGGGAATAAATTAAGCGAAGAGGTGTGTGTCCATAACTTGAAATGCCCGTACTTTTCGCGGTGCGGCACTCTTGCCCGCCTGTGATGCATGTGATACCTGTCCAGCAGAATCTCGATGTGGGGGATTTGTTACCAGATCCTGCTCTGGATATGCAGTGTCTCCTACTGTATTTAAGCCCGAAGGTCTAGCACATTCCTCAGTACCTCGTACCTCCCAGAATTTACAACCCATCCGTCCTCTCACTCCCGATCTCAACATGCAATTGACCTTCGCTGCAGCCATCATTGCTTCCGTTGCTGCCCTGGTTTCTGCAGTGCCCCAGCCTCGCCAGAACTGTCCCGAAGCCACCCGATTTGGCGTCTTGACTGTGTCCCCGACCAATATCACAGCCGGCGAAGTAAGTGAAACCAGATTGCTTCCTGAGCAAGCCCCAGCTGAATATAATAAAACACCAGATCTTGACCATAAATGCCGACTTCAACTGCGCCATCAACACCTTTGGTATCAGACCAGAGTTCACCGACTACTACATTGAGGTCCCTGTCAACAACAACGGTAATGAACCTCCCATCCTCCTTGGTCGTATTACCCCTAGTGGTACCTCCGAGACGTTTACCGTTACAGTACGTTCTTTGATACTTTGAAAATCAGAACCTTTCTGACACTTTCTCAGCTCCCTGACGCGTATTACGTTGCAAACGCCGGTTATGTGGTGGTATTAGATACCACCTATCCTCTCAACGGTCCAAATGGCATGCTTTACTCCGTCGTTGGTAGTGTCCAGGCCTCAATTACCATCAACGTGTAAGCGTGCTCCTTCCGGTACAACTTCAAGTAGTGTTAGTTTGGATGTTTGGCATGGTATAATAAGCTACAGTACAGCGATTTGAATACCCGCTCTTCGTAATCTTCAGAATCTAAATGGCCAAGCTATGAATGAATACATCAGATTGCGGGCGTGCTGTCAGTGGGTGGATCAGCTCCTTCAAGCTGCATGGACATCATTACGTACATGAATGATTGCCGCGGCGATTCAGCGTTAACGTTCAACGTTCAACATTCAACTACTGACTAAGTACAGTGGACTATCCCATAATGCATAAGGTCATAATGCATATTAGCTCATAACGCATAGCATCAGGGAGCTACTAGCTCCCTGATGCTATGCGTTTAGTACACTCAGGTCCTCTCCCAGCCAAAATGCACTCTAATAATGCATAAATCCCATAATGCATTGTTTTTGTCGCTCCCGTCGCCATGCATTATGAGATAGTCTACTGTAGTATATACGATCTAGCGCTATGTGCAAGGACATTTAGTGGACCAACCGTCGGATTCCGTACACTGTCGCCTCTAGAAATGAGTTTTCGGTTTAACTAGATTTTTTGCTCTTCATCCAGCCACAATCTTCAGCCGTCTTACTCGGTATCCTTCAATACGGCCTGTCAGACCCGATAGGTTGACTCGGAACCCTGACATTGGTCATCATCCATCTACGCCAAGTTGAATGTGAATATGGGGTTATTCGAGTTCCCGCATGGTGTGGCGAGCAGAGCGACGTGTCGTTCGCACAACGGCTTGCTTGCCCGCGCGTCATCTCGGGCATTTCAGGCCTTGCACATACGCCACAATACCATGGCAGTGCGGCGCGAGTCAGGGCGAAATCCTTAGATAGGTGCCGAACAATCATCATGTTCCTCAGAGCCTTTCTGTCTCACTGGCTGATGAACCGTTTGACAGCTTCGCCCTCCCTTGTTCAAGACATGTGATATGCTCTTTCCGCTTCTCATTAACTGTTTTCCGTGGTAATGACAGTGAAGAAAACTTCAGTGGAAAGAATTAGGTCACACATAACCTCTCAGCCAAAATCAGAACATGCACTGGCACCTCCCACAGCGAAACGAACATCTTCGTGGATGGACCTGCATGGCGTGACGAGTCTTAATCGCGCGTTGACGCTACCGGAGCCACCCAGGCTCAACGCCAACTATTCAGCGGTGTGTCTATCACCTATGGCACTACTAGCGCCCCTTGCTTTATTGTTTATCTTACCGAGACTGGCACTTATATCACCTTCTAGGTGTTCTAGTTCCCATTCTTCATATCCCAATACTTTGATGTATCTATGAGCAATGCAGACCTGAACGTGACACATCTACCCGTTATCCAGACATCTCTCCGAGAGTAACTAAGCCACGAGCAACGTAATCAAGATCCTTTCCACAAGATCCCTAGGCATCCTCCAGAGTCACCAGCTCGGCCTTCAATTTCTTCAGCTCCATGACTGCAGTATCAATGACACCTTTCTCCACTTTGTTCTCTTTGAGTGCACGGACGTGGTTACCTTGTTCGAGGATTTTGGCTTCTAGGGCAATTGCCTGCGGCGATTTTGGCCCATCGACTACGCCATCCGCTTTTCCGTCGGAGTTGATAGCCTTCTTGGCCTTGCGTTTCGAAACAGCGGCCGCTTCCTTCTGTCCGTCATTTCCACCGAACCTGGCTTTCCACACTTCCTCCATCTTCTCGTCGATGTTCTTGAACAGATGATCCGGCTTCCCAATACGATGGCCCGCCAAGATATCCGTTGAAAAGACCTCGGGAACAGACCGTGCTGGTGCGTTGAGTTGTTGTAGAATAGCCTCCGACGTAGTAGGCATGAACGGATAGACCAGCACGGACAGCGTATAAATCAAATTCATTGCACGCGAAACGACTTGAGCGCAACGTGCAGGGTTTTCCGTCATCAACGCCTTGTTGAGTCCGGACGCTTGCAAATAACCGTTACCGCGATTCGAGATGAGCATGACAGTCTGCAGGCCAAGGCGAAGCTTCACGCTCTCCATCGCGTCTATGTATTCTTTGAGGAGATTGTTGATTTCAGAGATGAATTCGCCATCAAGAGGATCATTGGGTGACAATGCTCCAGGAGTATCGCCGCTCTCAGGAATAATACTGTCGTATTGAGACGCCACGAATTTCAAGGCACGATTAACAAAGTTCCCGAAGCTATCGGCGAGTTAGTGGGTTATACACCATAAGACGGGAACAGCAACTCGCTTCTTGAGTAAAACGTTGTTATTAGCTGCAATCTGAGAGAGACAGTAAGTAGTGAAATGATATTGGGTGAGAAGCGGTGACTTACGCAATCTGCCCAAGAAAACATCGCATCTGCAGTTTCAGGTCGGGTAGCAAGCAGGTAATACCGCCAGACTGACGCTGGGATCCCAGTCTCCCTAGCCGCAGGTCCGAAAACTCCACGACCCTTGCTCTTTGAGAATTTTCCACCCTCGTAATTGAGGTATTCTACAACGGTCTTGGATGAACGTTCGGTACCGATATAGAGGATGATCTCACCTGTCGTCGATATGTGATGGAGCATTGTCCATCTTCTACTATCAGCGAGAAGCATGGCAGGGAAATAAACAGTATGAAAGTAGACATTGTCCTTGCCCATGAATTGGTATAACTTGACATTATCGGGATTGAGCCACCACTGTTGCCAGTCAAAGGTATAGTTGGCAGTTATACTTGGGTAACCAATTACGGCGTCGAACTACCAGGACAGTATTCAGCTGCCAGCGTAAAGGTTCACCTTTAATAATAGTACGGACCCATACGTCTAGAAGAACTGTCAACGTCTTGAATGAATTGGAAATGCACGGCGCCCACAAAGAACTTTGCCATCCATCTCTTTATCGTCATCTCTGCCAAGAGGCGGGATGGGCACACCCCAGGTTAAATCCCGAGTAACGGGTGTGGGACGTAAGCCACTCTTCAGGCGTGCGTCAACAATCTCTCCTTCAGTATTGATCGTCGCATTAGGTGACCATTTTCCGTTCTTGTATGACGTTTTGATCCATTCTTCTAGTTGTGGTTGTGCTTTGTCCAGTCTGAAATACATATGAGAGGAGGAGCGGGCGACAACATTATGAGTTTTATCGATGAGGCATCTGGGTTCAAGAAGGTCTATAGCATCGAGAGTACGAGCGCAACCGTCACATTGGTCCCCTCGGGCATCCTACAAGACTTCATCGAGGTGATCTCGACAACGGACACGTCGGTCAACTCACGGGAAAACTGCAGTGAGGACATATGCCCTCGACATATCGATCGGCCAAGAACCTAGATGTTGGTTTATAAAGGATAATAACCGGAACAACCACACTTACTTTTGGCAGCCCTCACAATAAGTCTGATCCCTCACTTGCCTTTCGAGGTAATCGTGCTTCCCGAGATTGAGGTATATTGATTGACATATCCTGATTGGCTGACGTCAGTAGAAGTATTAAGGTAAGAGAGGCAAAGAAATCACTCGGTATGTTGAGGGGTGGAAGTGCGACCAAAGAGGTCGAACCTGTTTAGAGTTGGTTATGCAGTCAAGAGGAAACTCGGGTGAGTGACTTGCCCGATGTCAAACCACTCGTAGGTCTCTTTGTGTAGCGCATGATATTTATCACAGAGTTGCTTCGGTGTAATGCCTTCCTTTAGTGCTGCTGTTTCAGTTGCTGTTCCGTATTCATCTGTTCCACAGATATAGAGAGTTCGGCGATTGCGAGTCCCTGCGGGCAAGTTGCGGCATAGGCCAAAACACGAGGTCATGTGCACTCACGGCTATATCTGTTGTAATGGTGGTCGGTTAGACTAGTCCCGGATTCGCAATTTACTGCACTGTACACATACCTACTAAACACATCAGCGCTGAGGACGCTTCCGATGATATTCCCTGATGAGTGTCAGAAGAAAGTTGATCACACGAGCAGAAAGACGGACCTAGGTGAGGAACGTTATTACAATAAGGCAAAGCAGAGGTTATCAATATATTCGCTTCTCCTTCCTTGGGTAATCTAGCCCAACCGATAATAAATACTGTCAGTGTCCTCTGGGTTATAGAAGCTGTCCTTACATCGCGGATTGCCCGGGATCTGGGATCAGTCTGAGAACTTGTTCTCTAACCGTCTGCGTCATCGTGAACGTTGGAGGAGTCACAGATCAGGCGTGTGTGCCCTTTTGATCGGGTGCAAACCACCTGCCAGTTGAGTCACTCCGCGTGTGAATAACTCGATAAGATAATCACCCTATTATCGGCACTCTACCTCTAGACTCACTATGTACGTATGTCAAGGCTAGCGTGGTTATTAGCAAAGAGGCCAGTGTCTCCATCACCTTGCTATCCGAAGCCTAGCGAGGGTTCAAGTTATCTTCCTCCGTCGTGGTCCAAGCGAAAGTGGCTGAAGGTCTTTCAGTGCGTTCGGAATGATCCCCCTCCGCCCCTGTATCTTTGAAGCATCCAAAGATAGCCCATCAAGGCAGAGTTGGTCGTTAGTGTCACCCATTTATGGAGGAACACCGTGGAACTAACAGTGCCGATAAGCTTTCATGTCTTTCTCTGAGACTTCAACACGAGCACCCTCCTGCGAGCCAGACCATTTCATGTCCGGTTATCCTCCTCTGCGGACGGAAGAGCCGTATAGATACGCCGTTCCGAGAAGTCGACGGAGAGGTGGCCCACCATGATCATTGATGGCTGACACACGCCGAAGGAATGAGGTACGTAACTGACTAATCGAGTCGTGTGCATCGCGTGTTCTCACTTTATAAAGTCGCGTCACTGTCGGGGAGTCTCCTTGTCATGCTTTCCAGCTCGTACTAGTTTATTGCGAGACATCAAGGTCAATTGTCGCGATGCCGCTGGACAGAATCGTCACGGACCCCATCATATCCCCTGAGAACACTGTCTTCACTCCTTCTCCCCGTCCCCCTATAGAGCATCTTCCTCTCACCTCCGGAATCGTCTTGCCATCGGAACGGGATCCTCTCGTTGGCGGTCCCAAGTCTAAGAAGCCATTCTACCGTGCTCGTCCACTATGGTACCTTTCTCTATCTTGAACTCGTTGCACGAGTTGACCCACGCACAGGCTTGTTCCGTTCGCGTTGACAGCCTCCATCACAGTGAGTCGAATACTAAAGTGCCGTTTCTCGGTTCATTTGCATTCATACAGCGTGGAATGACGCTGGCGTCTCGTGTCGAAGTATTCACAGAGCTTTCGTGCAGACAGCTACACAACAACCATCACCACTCTCCTATGTTGGACGCATGGGGTACTTACCCCTCCATTCACCCCAGAATCGACGCTAATCCTAGCTTTATTCACCTGTATTTACCACATACACCAAAACCCATACAATCTCTGGAGGAGTCCAAAGGTGATGGCAACCGCGAAGGGGATGATCCTCGTGTCATTCCTGGCAAGAAGTGTGTCTCAGACCCGGCCGTGCAAGCCGGTGCTGCCAGACTGCAGACTATCATCACGACCACCATGGGTACACTTTCCGCGCTCACCACTGGTTGGTGGGGCCACTTTGGGGAACGTTATGGTCGTACTCGTGTCCTTGCGATATCCACGCTTGGCTTGTTCCTCACGTGCGTGACGGTACAAAGACAGGAGTCGGTGTACCTGACCAATTCTGTTTAGGGATCTTATTTTCATCCTTGTCTCCACGCCGGGTAACCCCCTGGCTACGCACTCCCACAAGCTTCTCATTTTGGCTCCGATTATTGAGGGCTTACTGGGGGGATGGTCATCACTCACCGGTGCCAGCACAGCATATATTGCTGATTGTACATCACCTGGTTCCCGTGCGACTATCTTTGCACGCTTTACTGGTGTGATGTTCGTTGGCCTGGCACTTGGGCCAATAATAGGTGCTTGGCTGATCAGAAACCCGATACCGTTTTTGAAAGTCGGACAAGGTATGCTTTCCGCGAGACCCGTGATTCTATCTGAACTGACGTGAAAACCCAGCTGACCACCCATTACAAAGTGTTAATTCGGTATTCTGGGTTGCCATCTGTGGTTCGTTTATAAATCTTCTGCTCGTGCTCTTCGTATTCCCGGAATCTCTTCCTGCATCGCGTCGGTCAATAAAAAGGAAAGGGAAGAATCGTGCGATAGAAGGTGATGAACTTGGAATCAGCGGTAGGTCATCTATCTTGCTTATCTCCAGATGTGCCTAAGTCATTTGTGTCGTAGACAAAGACGATCACACTTGGGTGGTCATCCGCGTTGTCAAGAGTTTTATTTCCCCCCTTGCCGAATTTCTGCCAACCGATGTTACAATAACCCACTCGACCTGGATGTCTAGTCAGCCGAACATTCACAAGGACTGGAGTCTGACGTTCCTCGCGTTATCGCTCTTTGTTTTCAACCTTGCTTCGGGCCTTATCCAACTCAAATATCTTTATGCTGAGCATGTCTACGACTGGGGTGCAGAACAGTTGAGTTACTATATCTCATTCTTGGGTGCTGGCCGCGCCTTTCACCTTCTCGTCATGTTACCGCGTGAGTCACCGAAGAATCCAGCTAATCTCTGAAAGGTGTATTGACAGAAGATGTAGTTTTCATGGCCACATTCAAACCTGTGCGAGCAGTAGTGGCGTCGGCAATCTTGGCCCAGTCCAATACCAACGACCTCAAGACAAAACCTAAACCCACGAAAAGCCACCTATTTTCTGAAATCCGCTTCGACCTTCTTGTCGTACGGTGGTCAATGTTCATCGACATTTGCTCTCATGCACTCGTCGTGTTATCTCCACTTCCTTCCTACGACGCTGCGTCTACGTGGTGGTCACAATTTGTGTTCGTCGGGATCACTTCATTGACATGCGCCGGTGCCGGTGTCATGCCTGCTGCTCAGAGTCTAGCCCTGTGCACTCTCCAAGGACGCAAGATGGCAGAGAAAGAGGAAATTGCAGATGGCGTAGAGGGAATCTACGCGAGGAAAGACGCAGCGCCTGAGCCGGGTAAGTTACTCGGTGCGATTTCCGCCGTTCAAGCAGTTGGCCAAACTATCGTCGGGGTATGTCTTTATGCGTGCTCGAACGACTCGGTGTTTGATCCATTCCCTTAGCCTATCTTGTTCGGGGTGATATACAGCAACACCGTCGCCTCATTCCCAAAAGCGATCTTTGCGGCGGCCGCAATCCTCGTCATGGTTGCCATGGTCCTTACTGTATTCATCAAACCGGATGTCAGCTTGTCCGTGCTCAAGAAAATCCGGAAGAAGCGGAAACCCGTCATAGTTGCGGCATCCAGGCATAGCGCTGACGAAAGAAGGGGCCGTTCTCGAGTGAGAAAAGACCTTCGGGGTGGTTCAGCAAGTGCGTACGGTGCTATCAGATATGAGTCAAGCGTCCCTAGCTGGAAACCAAAGGCTGGCCCTTCAGGGCATGAGTGAGCGTCAGGAGATGTTTCCGATTCGTAGGATGACGTATGTGGTGACATAGACGGGACGACACTAGTATGCATATCCATATTCATTAATATTTACTGTCCATTACGGCTCCAGGGTTATGTACACCACTGGATTCTACCGTGCTGACCGGGAGGTCGTTGGCCCCGTCGGTCGGATTCAACAACGTTTCAGCGTGAATGATATCATGGAAGAGAACAAGACTGTCTTGCTAAAATGTATATGTACTATGCAACAAATAATCGACGCCGACACCCTCCAATGCATGCTATTACAAACGCAGGGGCAACGGATATGTAGTTCTATATCCACCCGGCTCTGCTCTTCAACGAGAGTTCGATCCTCCGTAACCGGTGCTCGTTCTGAGAGATCCCAAGTTGGAAGAGCCCTCCATTCTGTCAAAGCTCGCTCGACGTCGCGCAGTGGACCTGAAACGGGATTCCGAACGCTCCCAGTCGTACGCTCGTGGAGCCGACTGACTTCGATTGAGTAGACTGCCTCCAAGCGCGCCGAGGGCAGCGCCTGTCCAGAAGCCAGGACTCCAGCCCTCAGTGGAAGACGGGTGTTTCGTGTAAGGCGGAGGGGGGCCTGAGTAGTCACCGGGAAAGTGCGCATGGCCCGGTCGGCGGTCGTCGGGGCCGGGGTAGGTAGGGGGAGGCACACGCTGAGTATTCCCTGTAGGGGGATAGTTCCGGCGCAAGCAAGAGTAGACTAGATTGTATAGGATGATGGCCAGGACGGCGAACCAGACGAGCATGAAGAGGATGCCGGACATGTCCAAGTCTAGAGCCGCTCGGTGAGTTGGATGTGGGGGGACGACGAGTACGCCTGGGACGTACTGTTGAAGAAGTTCGATACGCCGCCGAATGACGGCCAATCAAAGGTGTCGTCTCTGAGTGAGTGAGGGAGCTGAACAAGGTGGTATTCAAGGGAACAGGATCCTGTCGTGTCAGTCAGAGCCTGTCGACGTCGCAAGATGATCTGGAACGGCACTGCGGGGACTCACCTTTCATCACATATGGGTCACCGGGACCGTTCCAACCCTCGCACGAGACCTCTACTTTGCCAAATCGCAAAGAGGAGGGTAGATCTGCCTCACACTGTCATGGACGCGGCACCTCAGATCGAATATTGTAGCCATTTGGTGCTAGCACTTGCCTTCCAGTCGACATTCACGCCTGAGCCACCTATATTCCTACAACGTACAACCTCAGGCTGGTACGTGGCGCAAGGTCTCCCAAGGCATACCAACTGAGCAATCGGTCTAGTCCTCCTAGCGGCTGTGAGGGAATCCTTGTAGAAGGTGATTGCCGGGATGTTCTCGAGGGCTACTCGGGACATGTCATACAGGCGTTAACGGTGACCGTGATGGGTTTTGAAGGCGACAACTTCGTTCCGAATTTCGATGCCAACTCTTTTTGCCGTTAACGGACACGTACACACGCCTTGTCAATGCCAAATGCATCACTGCCATTGGTCTCGAGTCTCTACTGCCTCATTCAGGACATCCAGGACAAATCCCCCCGCTACAACCCCAACAACTAGCGACACCGACCCCCCACGTTCGTAGAACGAGCGTTACAATACTGACAACTCCCTCCCCAAGCACGAATCCGCTGGCAATGACAATCAAACGGATATCTTCGCCGCCAGTCTTCGCAACCCTTCGGTGGTACCAATACTCTATCAGTCCACCAACGAGGCGTGCCAGCGAAAAGGATGGGGTATTCAAGAACCCAATTGCAAACGCGACGCCAGATGGGATCCACCTAGCATATGGGCTGCCTAACCGCACAGCAACGATCTTGATCCCTGCAACAACGGAAAACAGCACACCGAATAACAGCATGAACGAACTGGTGTTCGCAGGTAGTTGTCCGTTACCTATTCCCTGGTGTCAATGGCGATGTAAGATAGTGGGTGATACTCTCGTGACTTACGAAGCAGGCGTGCAAGTCCAAGCCATACGTATGCGGTCGGAGCCGGGAAAGAAGGGCCAGGAATGCTGTATGCTCTCTGGTAAAGGGCATAGGCAGTAGCGGAGACTATGATAGACAACGATGACCCAATCAGTTGACCATAGAACTGAGCTCTTGGCGAGGCATGAATGAGATGTCCAGTCTTCAGGTCTTGCATGAGATCTCCGGCCCTGAATGAACATGTCAGATAAGTAAATTCATGCAGGGGTGAAACTGACTGCTGTGCGCCTGCCTCGGCCACGCCACCTGCAATTATGTTCGCTACAACATTTCCAGGTTGTATCCAAGCGAAGAGAAGCTGTGAAATTTTACCCAGTCCGCTCACGGGGTTTAAATCGGTCTCTCCTAATGCTCGAACCCTAGTGAAGTGTCAAAGAAGCACGGCAAGGATGCACCACACACACCCCAGGATACTTAGCAAACCACCGACGGCGAAAGCTATCAGTGTCGCCCATGGCTTGATTCCTCCGTCCCGAAAAACAATCCAGACCACTAGGGTCCCTACTATCACACTCATTGCCAGGCCACTCAGAACCCATCGGGTCGGAACAAGCCTCTCCGGCGTCTCAACATCATTGTCTGGTTCTTGTGGTGCATTGCCGACCTGGACGGACAGTATTATCTTGGCAATGGACGATTGGACAACTGGGAGGAGAGAGACCAGTGAGTCTGCACACATGATTGCAAGAGAGATCCAGAGAATCCACCCTCTGGCGCCATTGGACATGTCACCAACTGATCCTGGTGCCCACCCCGCGTGCTTAGAGAGTGGTGATAAAATTCCCCAACCGACAAGCATTCCCTACGCAATCAGTCAGATATCCGTGTCAACTCCAACAGCAAATAATATGTTACCAAGTTCATGCTCAAGGTTGTAGGGAAGCCCATGATGATACCTAGCTAAAGTGAGACCCGAAACACTTAAATTGAATCCAGAATGAAACCTTACCCTGTCCAACGTATGATAGACTGGGGGTGAATGACCACAACCATTCACGAGCGAGGTATTTTCCGAAGAGCGGTACAGAGAACACGACTGGAAAAAAATATGCAGCAAGCTATGAAAAAAAAAATCAATTGAGGGGTCGGATACTACACCAGGCGAACTGACCGTCATGGCTCCAGAAACCAAAAAACTGTAAATAAGATCCAACCAACCTTCCCTCCGAATGAGCTCGCGTTCGTCGACACCCTCTGATTCGTCCGCAGTGCCTTGCGTAAGTGCATTAACGTCGTCGGTGAGGATGGTGTTGGTAGCTGTGTCTTCCGTGTCAAGTGTTCTGTATCCAGAACGGCGGAGTAGCGATGTCTCAGGGGGCGGAAGGTCGTGAAGAACGGAAATTAATTGTGCTGTTGCAGTTCCAGAAGGGAACGCAAGTTGCTCCTCAACGATCTGGGTAGTGTATCAACATCATCGACTCCACCATGAGAAGTATACAGACCACTTGTTTTCGGATGGGGGGTGACAAGAACACCCCAAAGAATGCAACCGAACACGACCAACCGACAGCTGCCGCCCAGGAGAGATAGATTGGCGGGCTTCCATCTTGTTTCTCATCTAGTAGACCAAGAGCGGGAAGTATACCAACAAACCCAGCTGCCAAAGGCATCTGGTCCGAGTCTCTTGAACATGTATTGTTGGTCCGAAAGGTAGAGACTCACTGTCCCCGTGGCGACCGCGGTCGTTTGTACCACGATAATCTCCTGAGGAGAGAGTGGGGTTGGAAGCATCTTAGAGACCAAAAAACCCATGAGGGCAGACTGCAATGACATCCTTGTTTCGTGTGTTGATCTCCTGTGTTTGACATGACGTTATAAGGAACATACATGCTGATCCATCCCGTTTGAAGACCGAAATAAAGGTTGGTGAAGCATAGCAGACAACCGATGAGAAGTCCAATTGCTACTGCGGGAAACTTTGAATAGTTTTTACTGCACCCTCAACAAGATTTATGGAACCGCGTACTGTAAACTCGGGCTGAGTCGACTGCTGGCCGACCGGTTCACTAACGCGATAAAGACACGACCTAAAGAAAAGCGTCTTAGAACGGAGGTCGTTGTGAGAAGTGCATGGTTACTTTACCCGATCCATTGTCGGAGACCCATCGCAAGCATGCTGGACAGCCTCAAGGCTTGTCGGTGAAATGTTGAGCCTCCGCACCCACGCTAAGCAACCCCCTATTACGATGGCAGACTCGGTTGCTTTCGATGCACAAATCGCAAGACAATACGGTCTGGAAATCAGACAGCAACGTAGAGGTACTATTCAATTGCTGGTAGTAAGTTCAAGTTGGTGGTATAGTACTGTACTTCCTTTTTCGTGGCGGTGCTGATCCACGTGATCCTCATTAAGTAATCTGCACCGATAGTACCGTGTTAATCCAACACGGAATCCCCTTGTCCCTGCCACCGACGGCGACGACGACCAGCACGTCGAACTCATCGTCGACGATAACGGCGAGCCATTTCCCACTCATTCCTGCCGTTGTTTCTCTTCGGTTTTATGGCTCGCAGCACCCCTCAACTTGTTAGTCGTCGGTGTCTCTGATTTCGTCACTTTCGTCCAGTGTTCGTCGCCATGGATGGCGTGGATCCCCCATACGAACATGTCAATGCACTCGCGGGTCCATCGTCAATCATTCAGGATGCTCCCGACATCTTCTTACCTCCACCCATGGGTATGTCTCCGTCTCTCCGCACGAGACTCGCTTGATTGTCCTCCCGAATAGTTATTTCCCAGCCCCAAGGTTTCCTCGCCAGCACTCAAGATCTCCTCGCCCGCTTCCGCCTGCATCCCGCGTATGACAAGCACGTCCGCGTCTCTCTCGACTCATCACCCTCCGTTCCTGTTCAATCAAGTCTTCCGCTCCCACCCGACGCAGATGAGAAGAAAAAGAAGAATTCTTACCGTCACCTTATCAAAAGTCTTCCCGGAAAACATTCCATGAAAAAGGATGATTATCTGGTCACTATCATGCAGGCACCCCCGAAGCAGCACATACCCATAGTCCAGTTCGACGTGAAAACGCAGAAGGAAGCGTTCACCATTTCTGCTGAAGGATTAAAGGGGGTTTGTCCTATCTGCACTAGTTTACTTCGACTATTCTCATTTCCTTGCCACAGTGGAATGCGGGTGCTCTCATACTCGAATCCGCGCAAGCTCGGGAAGATCGCAAAAAGCGCGTTAGTATCACATTCACCGCTATGATTCCCCCACGTGTCTGATCATCTACCCCATCTCCACAGAAAGAATTAAAAAAACTTGCCCGCGCCCAAGCACAGGGACTTGCACCAGGGCCGTTACCCGGCACACCAACCGCTTTTCCCCAACCCCAGCTCGCTCCTTCACACCCAACGATACCATCTGCTCAACAACCACCTAGCGCATCACAGGCAAAGCCACGTGTTGCACCTGTAACAATTCCACCCCCAGGGTCAGTTGGACAGTCAACATCCACCCCCACGAGCGCCACACCTCGCTCAGCTGTGCCAACGACCGCACCGCCTCAACGGACCAATACTTCCGTCCCCAGTCGAGGTCAGAAACGTGAACTTGAAGATGGTTCAATACAACCAACAACACCAACCTCACTCTCCCCCAATGTACCCATTGGAGTTGTAGGTGCTCGTGCAGGGGTAGGTAATGTGCGGCCACGTCCTGTAAAGAAACAGCGAATGGTATGTCATTCTCTCTGCTCGTCCCGTGTTCCCCCGCCGTCCCTCCATTTCCTATTCGTCAGTGTGGTGGATCTTCTCGGAGCTCACGTCTTCCCGTGTAGGACATACAAGGCCAGTCCAGAGAGGTGCTTGTTCAACAGCCTACTCCGCAGGGTTCATAGCCCACCCGATTGTTCCATCTTCGCGATCTCCCTGAATTTCCATGTCGTCCGACGTGACGTACTATACCAGCGAGATTGCAATCGTCACAAGCATCCAGATCACCCCTCCTACGGTTTAAAATCCCCTGTAAGGTTGGGCTGGAACATCCACTGTCACATCTATTGTGACACTGCTTCTACGCGATGTTAGAAGTCAACAAGAGAGTTCCTAGGTTGGTACTATCCATGTACACCCAGCTGTTGTACAGTCGCTGTTCAGTACCATTCGCTCTCATGTCTTTCATTCGCCAACGACCATCATTTGTTTTTATTTGTGTTTTTAGCATTGACAACCCCCGTCGTGGACACAACCCCATCATGTGTCACGCTTATACTTTACAAACACCCCCTTGCACCTGCATCCACTTTCGAATTCACGCTCATGTCACTGATGGGACCCAATCATGCATTATCATTTATAACTATCTTCTCTTAATAATATACATTCAAAGACCTGAACGAACTGTACCTAAAGCGCGCTAGGTTTGACGACAGTGATCGGCATAAACATGGTATTATCGGGCGGGCGGGGTCGAGCGAAACGTGAACCATGAATATGACAAGAATTTCCACGAACGTGTCGCTTAGCTCAACGGGTGTATGGCCTTTGTCCGACTCTGGTGGTGGAAGATTAATGTGTTGACTATAGTGCTATTCTCCTCATCCTCAGGGTACGACTTAGTTATCTGAGCATTTGAAGTTTCAGCAGAAAAAAAAAGCAGCGTGCAGGTATCTGATGGATTGATCACATCAACCGGCCAGTGCGAAACACTCGAACACATCACCGCACATCATATTCTAGTCCATCGATCCCAAAAACCCATGGTCCCGTTGGTTTCAGATGCCCATTCATCTATCTCAAGTAGCCGCACGATAAGATTGTAAAGCTCGACGTTCTCAAACGGCGGGAACACGTATTCGCCGGTCCAGTCGCTTTCCTCTTGCAATCTCTTCCTCACACTCTCGGCAAAGGGGCCTTGAGAAATGAAGATGGCATGCATGGAATGTTCGTCATTATCGTATCCGTGATTCTGTCGTAGCAGACATGTCAGTTACAGGTAGACGTCGTGCGAAGTGACTAGATATAGATATACCCCGGTTGACATCAGGCTTCCGTTTTCAACGCGATCTGTCAATGCATAACCCATTCTTGGGATGACCCAAATGGGCGCTAGGCGTTGACTGGAAGAATAGTGGTACCGTTCTGGCATCTTTAGGGCCATTGGCATCGAGTCGGTGGTATTGTAAGTATATGTATCTGTGGTGTATACGTCGAATTTCTTCGATTCAGATGCGAGAACAAGGCGAGACAAGGCCGCAGAGGCGTTGACACCCGGTTTAAACCAGAGCCCCATTGATGGCCAGCCTTCTTAAACAATCAAGTCGTCAGACTATTTGTTCGGGCGTAAACAAATGGACAGACCGTCGACGTATTGAACGCCCGCACAAGCTGGCCAACCTTGTTCCTTTGCATCTTCGTGGCACAAGATGTCATTCATGTACACCATCTCCCATGAACTAGTGTCTTCCATTCCATGATCGCTTACGAACAATATGTCCACAATATGGGTCAAGTTGCGTTCGCTATGTAGACTTTGTACGAGGGTGTGAGCAAAATTTGATAAAGTTGCAAGGGTTTTCTAGAGAAAGCTTAATATGGTGACAATCCAAGCCAAGTAAGTACTTGCATTCACGAGCTCAGACTCGGGGCCAGCTGCATGGCCGGCCTGATCCAGTATGGGTTCATATACTAACCCACGCGCCAACCAGGCCAGAGTAAAAAGAAGTGGGGGGATAGGAGAAACAAGTACCACTGGCCTAGGATCAGTTGCGGCCTCTGTTCTAAGGGAAGATCTATCCACTCCAGTACCTGAGTGATCTTGTCCTCAGACGAATAACTTGGCTGGTGTCGAAATGCAAACCACGAGAGGAAGAGAAAGTAATGAGATATTAGATCAACAGTGAAATTTGGAACGAGCCACCAACTATAAATGGGACTTGATACTTCGGCATGACACCGGAAGTCGTGATTAAGGGACTAGGCCTAAGGGATAGAAAGTGATCGCAAACAGAGACACGAGAATAGGAAAAGAACACTGTATTATAGTGGGACAGGGTAGCAAGCAGATAAACATACCACATAATATTTGCAGAATAGAGGCCAGCTTTTTCTACGGTTTCCCATATCTAGATTAAACAACAGAGAATCAGCCAAAGAAGGTGAGGAATCATCCATCTACACAGTTCGACGTTTCGACTCACAGGTTCGCCAAGCCACCAGCGAGATTCGCCTGCTCCTGGGCCGTTATTGACAAAAGTGGAACGATACTGGAGATCATGGAAATCCTGAGGCAAAGAGCGTCCAGCTTACTAAAACAGATGAGAGATACTCGTCGGGAAGGTCGAGGATCCAATGTGTGGGAGGAAGGGAAGAAAAGAAAGGATGATATAGTGGCTCACGCACATTTGCAATGATACCGTGTGATTCGGCATGCAAACCAGCCCTTCGACGGATCGAGTCGTGTGCAACGTTCCAGGAGCAAGAACCGGGACGATAGGTAATAAATCAACGATGTACGAACAGCTGTGAAAGAAGAGAGCATACAGGAGCGTCCAGTGATTACTATTGAGTATGATGAGTTGAATAGTAGTACCCCCGAGGTCATGGCAACTCACGGGAACGTCAGTGTCTAGGGATGATAAATCCGACTGATTAGTTACCAGTTACACTATTGAAGCGGGTTCGTGCAGGAATAAAGATTGGCGTGAAGACAGACTGGGCAACATGTGTTGTGATGTTGAAACAATGGAGACTGCACTCCGATCGAGGGTACCATCACGACTTACCGGGAAAATGGGTTTCATGAACTCTGCACGGATACCTTGTTTGCTAATGTTCGTAAGGTGAGGCGTGAGTCCTCTACGTAAGTAGTCTGGTCTGAACAGAACAACTCAGACATCAGCCGCATGAGGATCAAGCAGGTAGATGCACCTAAGTCTATCGAAAGATACAAGCACAACCGTCCGCCGAAAGAGATGGGTGCCATTCGATAAATACCGGCCCAACGAAGGTGCTACCGCCTTTGGTGTTGCAGCCAAAAAATACGTCATGAGGACGAAAAGCGATGCAGTTGAAACAGTGAGGACTAAGAATACCCAACGGCTTGAGGAGCGGAGGGACATTCCGTTTCCATGGTTGTTCTGCATGAGCTGGCTATCGAGTGGAAACTCGAAGCAAGTGTAAAACATGGACATGACATTCCCATTCGTCTCGCCTACTACACGTGATCAAAGTCAATACTTGGCAACGACCTCGTCTGTCGCGTCAATCAACAGTTTCTCAATCCCAGTCTCGCGGGACGAGTGCCCCGCATCAGGAACAACGTTGAACTTGAACGATGTGCAAGGCTCCGCCTCCCATACTGTCTTGAGCGCCCATGCAGTGGTCGCCTAGGTTGCGGTCGATCAGAACACGAAACAAAACGTGCAGCAGCAGAGAAAAACATACGGGACAGACGACATCGTATCTTCCTTGTACGACAACTGTAGGTATGTGTCGACTGCATACACGCGTCAGCGCAAGTGAGCTCGAGGTGGAAACAGTTCTACTTACATCTTCGCAATACCCTGTTCCTCCAAGAGCTGACCCTCGCGCATAAACCCCTACCACATCTGGTTAGCGTGTTTCCCAACATACGAGACTTTTTCAGAGACAGACTTCGTTGACAAAATAATGGTTTTCGATGCGTGCAAAGGCACTAAGTATCTCAGAATCAGTATGGAAACTAACTCATAACCGACACAAAGTAACACACAGTGCAAACGTGTCTTCCTCTGCACGTTTCAGCATATCTTCGCTGACGTATAACTTGGAGGTAGCCATCCTGTGCGTTAACAATTTGTGGGTCGCGTCGAAGACCCAGAAGAATCACTTACTCCCATCTAGACCATGCTTTTGCAGCTCGTAGCCTTGTTTTCTCCTCCTCCGAATTGAGTAGCTCGTGGTACGCTGCCACCATGTCGTGTCGCTCGGAAGGATCCACAGGTGCAAGGTAACGATCCCTGGAGCCGTGTTCAGAGATTTTGGAGCCAGTAAGTGAACGAGTGGATCACAACCAAACACAAAAGGACAGCAGGAGAAAGCACTCACCACTCTTCTGGGAAAAGATGGGAAGCACCATCTTGGTAGAAGAACTTGAGCTCGCTAGATACCCTTAGTAAATTCGAACGGAAAGGAACGGAGGGTCTGCAAACCTTTGCCGGAGGGTGAAAATGCCACTGCATCCACGCGGTAAGCAAAAGTCTTGGTCGACTAGGGCGGAGGAAGGAATTACCGCAAGACGAGGCTCCTCACCCTGGTCGGATGGGTCTAAGTCATTCAAAGTACGTGTCAATTCACACGACAAGTATTCATCGCACCCACCTGAGCATATGCTAGTGCGAGCGTCGATCCCTATCAGCAAATTTCATGAAGTCAATCTAGCGGTTAAACAATGGGAGGGCACGAGTGCATACCCAGCTGCCACCGAACACGTGCCACTTCTCAATCCCTAGTTTCTTGCGAAGATGCTCGATGTCCGCGACAAGGTCCCAAGTGGTGTTGTATTCGATAGAAGCACTTCTGCATTCTCGATCAATATATCGAATCGCGATCCCATACACAATTACGAACGGAATTGATTTGCCAGCGCCACGTTGATCGAATAGAACGATCTAGTGCAAGAAATCAGTAGGGACATAAAATGGAGACATGTAAACAGACTTTGTATTTCTCTGGGTTAAAAAATTGCCTGTCCTTGGGATCTACTCCGCCACCAGGACCCCCATGCAGGAACACGACTAACGGCAGAATATCAACGTTGCATGCACCACACGCAACACAGCCGACGACATACCTGGGGCCCCGCTCTTGTTTCCGCTGACTTCGTAGCTATGGCAAGGAGCAGGCACGATGTATAAGTACAAGCAGAGGATGGAACGCATCGCCAGACGAACTAGAGCGAGTGAATGAACGACGGCGATGCCATCACCTCAAGTCTCCCTTTCTCAAACGGTTCGATTGGTGGGTACATTACGCTGCCGGATGTCAAGTGTGAGTGAGATGGTTGTGACTGTGTATGGAGAGATATCGATGGATGCGTTCTACGATGGGAAAAGAGAAACCGGGTCGGACGGCTCAGAAGCCCAACTCTGGACAAGGTCAACATGACCCCTCCAGCCTTTAAAGCTGGAGGACTCTGACCACGCGTTTTATGTAAACGAAAGGGTGTCGGTTGGCAAGTACATCGTGGTTCGGTGATCTTTGCACGCCTGCCTATCACCGGCGACCAGCGTAATTCGACTGTCTACCTGCACGTCCTTCTGCAGCGTTGGACTGATGCTACCAATGAATTCGCGTACAACTGAGGTTTCAGGGCAAGAGTGGTTCGGAACTGGATCGGAGTGACGTGACGTCTGCCCGGCTATATCATGTCGAGTAGTGCCACACTCAGTGTGCCACTCTCCTCGTCAGCACACGGTCATCATGGGACTGTCTTTGCCGGATGAATTAATCAGTTTGACCTTCGACCACCTTGATGTCCCGTCTCTTCTGATATGCATGCAAGTGAGTTCACAAATTCATAAATGTGTTGTTCTGATTATTTGTACACCTGACGAATCAAGGTCTGCAAGCTATTCCATTCCATCGTCTCAGGAAACACCAATTTGATTTACAAGATCGAGCTTTTCGCGTCCTACATGGAGGATAACGAACGTTCATCTATGGATGCTCTCGGCCGATTGAATCTCCTGCGGGAGTATAACCGAGTGTGGAACGATATGGAGTGGACATCATTTGGGTCCATCCCCATGTCTGATGGCCATTGTTGGGAGTTTATAGGTGGCATACTCGCGCAGTCGACCCATGATAACCACCTCTCCCTCGTTCAATTACCGTGCAAGCTCAAGAGCATCCCTGAAAGGCGTTGGTCCGTCCCATTCGAGTTCAGAATCCGTGATTTCACGTTGGACAACTCTCAAAATCTTATCGTCTTACTTGAACTGGCCGGTTCCTTGTGAGTGGAACGCTCAATATTTGCATGGTCTTGTAATGACTTTGATGGTTAGTCCGAACGTGTCATGCAAGATTCATTTACGAACTCTTATCGGGGAACATCATCCGCGCTCTGCTGTAACACAGATAACCTATGCATCCGCAAGTTTACACGCCGAGCTCTCCTTTCTGATTCAAATTTGTGGCAAACACCTCGCTGTCCTCTTTTATGACCAATTTGGTGCATCGTCTCAAAATTCTTTCCTCGTCTGGAACTGGCAGACTGGACGCCAGGAACTTGTCAGTAGTCTACCCGTTGTTTGCTTGTTTTATGATTGATTCTTCCGCAACCAGTCTATTCGCACGCCACAATTTCAGACCTTTGCCTTCATGACAGAGGACCTGATTCTAGCAGGGATCCTCGGATCAGACACGAATCCAACTTTGCAAGTGCTGATGGTACCAGAACATGTCCGTCCAATCGGTTCATTGGGGGACATTCCCTACGTATGTGAATTACAATATCCGCAGCTACAAGGAAGCGTGGAATATTATCTGATCCGAGCAGAGCCCACACCAACTTGGAAACCACCTGCCGGTTCAGAAGTCCCCTTCTGTGGTTCTCGGAAGGACTTCATCTTCACGATTTCTATGCGCATCAGTTTGGACGATACCCACGAGTGTATAGTTCTCTTCGTACCTCTATCCACTATACTCTTGGAAGTCGAGCGATCACAGGGCGTACCGCATCGGAACGTCCCATGGAGCGCCTGGGGTCCGAATGGAGCACGCATGGTTTGCAGGGAGCCATCGGAGACTTGGGTCTGTTATACCTACGGCATGAAATTTATCCAGGGTCTACGATGGAAAAATGGACACGTAGTGCGTGTTTATGATTTCAACCCATACGCGGCAAGGAAGCATGTCAAAGCGAGTGCCGATTCCCGTATACCGTGGGTACGTCTCGCGAAACAGTCGAAACCGAGTGGTCGGTGTGAAGGTTTCGAGGAAGAAGTCATCACGAGGCTACCAGGGCGCGTCGCTACTATGGTGCTTGAACATTCAGACGATGGATGGGACTCTGCCATGATTGGAGAGGATCATATCGTGATGGTTCAGGTGAAACACTATCCAACGTTATGATAACTTGATAACTGACTTCGTCGCGGTAGCCTCAATCTTCCACGTACGGTTATATGGCTATGTAAAATTTGACATGAATATAAATAAGCGTCCTCTGGGGCAGCGGCTCGGATTACCATGCCGCCATATCATTTTAAGTGCGAACGTATCCAGTCTTCTCCAAGTTACCGAGATGACGATGGTGTCGTCGTTGCTCTCAAGGTGTGTGAAGTCCAGTGCAATCAAGTCTGTTCACTCGGACTACACGAGTCAGGCGGACCTCCCAATTGTCCGAGTTGAACGTTTGAACCGTGTTCGGATCAGATTACCAAATACTTGTTTTTGGCAGGTACTTCCGACGGTCTTGGCTTTCACATAGCCCCAATCTCGCGCAGGCTTGGATCACAGAGTCCTCATAGCTTGATTGTCATGGAGAGTAACTGGGCAGAACGGGGCCCATAATTGTGCAATCTAAGAGCGCCAGGAGTTATTCTTCCCACGAGTCATGGCCACTGCCTGGCCGCCATCCACGGATTTGTGGCCTTCCTCGGGCGACTCCACCGCCTGATTATATCGTACGTGGACATCTATCACCGTACCAATGCTAGAACCGCTAGGCTTGCCACTTGCAGTGTCTGAAGTACCACCGGGGGACACACCCTATCTCACCCCCGACCCGTGGTCAGCGTCTAGCCCATGAAAAGGCCACAATCCACAATTTACAAACGTGGCGGTAGCGGTCACATGGTCATAGATCCTCGCATACACAATGCCATTATGTGCAAAGACTATTTAGTAGATACCACCAGGGCAACTTGGCCCCGGATGTCGAGAAGCAACATCATATAGCTCGGTGGAGTTTGCTCCTATGACGTGGATCCGCACAGTATCAAAAGCCGGCATAACCGCAAAACGTTCCTGGCGCGTAGTACTACCACACATTCTAACCATCTTTTGAAGCGAGAAGTCCAGAGCACCAATCTTTCTCACTTGATGTCCGTCCTTCCTGCAAGGCGGTTTCATCACGAGAATAAATCATGCCGCGCTCATCCTTTTGGGTTGTTATGGGTCACCCAAGTTGGTGAGTCGCCCGTCACAAAACAAAGACTCAGAGTGGTACATAGACACGTGGTACAGTGGAACGGGGCTCTGACCGTGCTCTGCGCACGGTCCGATGAGCTCGTGATTTGGTGGAGTCTCGTGCAGTTGTCGGACATGCGTGGCGAGTATACGATTGCGACGTTGTTATGCGAGTTTGCCCTTGCGTCTGTTCAGTAGTTGATCTACTTCGAGATTGCTCTCTGGATATTGACGATGACCGCGTCTGTTTACAGCGTCGAGACGAGGAGAATTCCCCTAGGACCTTTTCCATGCTGTACCCACTCAGTTCTCGTGTGTTGATGCAGCCCTCCAGCGACCGAGATATAAATATTCCTCGTGCATGTCGATTCGACGATGCACTGCGTACCGTCAAAACGCAGGTTTCTCCATTACAAGCCAGAGGTCTATGGCATGAAGTGGCTGTGCGTTGTCCCTAAAGATGACCCCCTAACCTATCCGACTATTGGGTTGTTTTTCTACTACGATACAATGATGGGACTGGGACGACCTTGGTAATAGACCCACATGTGATGTATTGTGAGGTTGGAATTGCTCGGCAGAGGTCTAAGCTAGGAACTATGAGAACCTCAGTAGATGTCAAGCTACTGAGGAAATAAACTAGAAACTACTTTGAAGAGTGTACGCTCTAAGCTTATGTAATATTATCATAAGGAAGGCTAAAGTGCGCTGGTCAAGTTTACAACATGATAATGTTGTTGGAGGGTTATGAAGTTGTGTTCAAGATTGGGGGTCGAGGCAGATGATTGTCTTGGCGATTGCACTGGGCGTGTAAATGATGAGCGGGAACTTATGCGGCCCTGAACAGCAGATGCATGGATGCGGATTATTGGCGAACTACGAACACGCTGTCTTGAAGTAGAGGGACAGTTCGACCACACCAATCATACCCTCCCCAAGCTCCCCTTGTTGCCTGTCAGAGGTAAATCCATGGACGGTTCGACTCGCAGTTACTACTTCAAGCAATAAGTTCCAAGCGAACCTTGGGCAGTGATAGCATCTTGAGGCACTCGCTGCCAGTATTTGCGAACGTCTTGCTCCCCAACCCTCAAAGTGATATTTATAGAAGGTCACCACCGGACGTTCTGAAAGCTTGGAGTCTTATTACGCCAAGACACTGAGTTACATCTTGGATTCCTGCCATTGTGAAGTGAAATACGCAAGGAAGTAGTAGCACATATGTGTTTTAAATAAATCAGCCGAAACCAACATAACTAATCGCTAACGCAATGACGATGGACGCCGAGAAGTGCACGTACATAGCGTCAAGGAATTTGGGTGTCTAAGTGTTGCCTAGACTTCTGCGTACTCTATGCCAATGTTAATCACTGACTCATGGCGGTCACCAGCTCCGGTACCAGAATTCTTCATAGGCGTCTTGCTTGATTGCAGTCCCCGCCGCGGATAAATGGTCATAGGCTGCATCTGTGCCAATTTTACGTTGAAAACAATTGTCTCACTAAGGGTATAACCGCAAAAATAGCACCTGTGTGCGGTTCTTTGTCGTACTGCCGCCAACACCTCGGCTTGTGAACATATGTTACTCATGACAAAGTCGGGGGAGGTGGACTTCGACCCTCTGCGCGCATTCATCATAGAAAGCAGTGAATTTGAATATAGTTTCAACGAGGCCAGGTCCCACGCAAAATTCCTAAGTAAAGGGGGAAAACACAATCAGGGCGTGTCATCTCCGTCACTGGGAATAACACCGAGAGCTCACAATGTCGTGCCCTAGACAGTGATGAATTAAGATCAGGCCATGATAAGGAACATTTTTCACTTACCATGAATATTAGGAATAACGATATGTTGACCGAAGCAAACACAGATGTGATCAACCCAGTTTACACAGTCACTGTTTTGCTTGGTATGACTCGCACAATAGAGAACAAACTCACTCCGGATAATCCTGTTAATAAGATCGTCCATTGCTGAGAACCCTCCATGTTGGCGCGACTAGCCAATATTGAGGACAAGACCAATAAAACAAGTTGATAATCCCTACCAAGATATATAGCAGTGATGTTGTAATGAGGATGTCCGCAGCGGTTGAGGATACTAGCCTGGTAATTGGAGCGCCGTCAAATTTATGAAAATCAACATATCGATTGATGATAGCGACTGAGATCGTAGTTGCGATACCACCAACTATAGTTGAGCCGAGATAGCAACATTAGCTATATATGAAATGCATAATCCAACATACCGAACGAGGTGATGGCAAAGAAGCTGATGATAGCAGGCAAGACGGTTGACCTGCTCAGGATCTTCACACGCCATGCAGTAAAGAATTGGACAGGGGTCGAAACCAACACCTGAGGATCGATATATTAGTTTGCAACGGATGAGAGACCCATTCTTCGATAGGCTTACTGTCAGTGCTGTTGGGGAACGGTCGTTCTGTAACACGAGTCCGTGAGGACTGCGGTACGTGAGTAGGTAGTTATACGTAGTGTACAGAAGGTGCTTACCTCCAGTCGACGTTGTACAAGACTGGAGAGAGCGTGGCAGGCGGACACGTGCTAACGGACGCTGCTGTCCGAATATAGTAATCTAATGTAAGTACGAAATTTATCCAAGTACGTACTAGCTAATGGATGTGTTGGAATTGGCAAGCGCACGCACAGCCATGATCGCAACCCGCGCTGTCATTGCCCGCGTACCTACCGTCGTATGGACGCTCTGTTCACCCGTACCGCGTATATTCATTCTCCCATATTGTTGATGCAGCCCTTACTGATGACCCTTGTCGGACACAGTAGTAGTTTTTCGTATATAGTCTATACCATTCACGTTGGAACACCTCAGTCCGTTGTACCGCACGCGACTGAGGTGAGCTTCTCATATCGTAGTCGTTACCTACTCGAGCTGACCGTACGTAGCTTGCTGTCTCTCGATAGCCGCGTGCCATCTCTAGTGCATATTTCTACAGGATGATCTCCAACAAGTACAAGATCTGGGAAATCCAGTCAGTGAGCGCCGTCATACGACATTGAATATTGCATACCTGCTGATAGCACTGGGATTTCAGATCAGCTCAAAGAGTCTCAGAGTGAAATCGATTCTTACTGATAGGCGCAACTGTAACCGCCCGCACATGACAGAAATATAGAACTATACGTTGCATGTGGGTATCGAGGGACAACAAGGCTCAGTCGCGTGCGGTACAACGGACTGAGGTGTTCCAAGTCGAACGGTACGGATTATATACGAAGAATTTACTACTATGTCTGATAAGGGGTAAAGGGTTGTAAGCAAGGGCTGGATCAGCAATGTCAAAGGATGAAGGTACGCGATACGGATGAATAGACAGTCCATACGGTCTCGAGCAATGTGGCGCGTCGGGCCCTGCGCGCACCGGTCATTGACAGCGCGGGTCGCGATCGTGGCTGTGTGTGCGCTTGCTAATCCTGACAGCACAGTACCTGCATGACCCCATCTTCAGAATCTCTCAGGGGTAAGGTAGGAAAGCAAATCACCGTAACGAGTGATAAGAGGTTCGTATACCAAGAAGGTGTCGCATGCTGTGTTCACTGTCTCGCAGAACAGTAAATAGATTATCTTCTCCGAACTGAGATTCAATGTTATTTCCGATGAGACTAAATGGAATGACTCACAAACTTCTTGATCCACTGTGCATCCTTACAATTTCACAAAGTTGTCAGTTCTTTGTGAGCCTGAAAGGATTGAGCGACAAACTCTTTGAATGTTTGGAAGTATATAAAAGTCTGGTGAGGACGACATATATACATTCAGTGAGCCTCTTGCTTATTTGTTAATAGATTTCCTGCCTGTACCACCACTGCCTACATTTTCTGGTGTCAAATCGATACCCAAACAAGTCTAGAATCACGCATGCTTACGTCGTACAGGATACAATTTAAAAAGACTCCAATAAGCATTGGTCCAAATCTACAGTGAAAGGAATGAGAAACAACACTGAGAACGATGAAATCATGACTCACAGTAACTCGACACCCCCGGTCATGTTTGACATGGCGACAAGTTTATCAAGGAAAGCACACGGGTCAACTGGCTTGACACTTGTTACGATCAGTACTTTATACGCATCTGAAGCACCGAAAATCGCACATCAATGGTCTTCGCTTAGGCCGCAGTATTTGAAGAACCACTGGTGAATGCCCCGTGCCACGGAAGAACTGAGTGCATGAACATGGCGGTGCTATTCACATGCACCAACTGATCAATACGGGTCGAAGACTTCAGAGAAAACAGCGCGTCGCATTGACAATGGCAACATTGAGAAGCTCCTGTACTTGTGCAGCGACTATCAGAGCTGAGCGCCGATTAGTGATCGAATCCTTTGTCCATATCAGCTCGTACCACCGCCGCATTCCCATTCGCCAATAACAAAACTATCCGAGTCAGAAGCAGCTGTTGAATATTTAGCTAGTACGCTATTTTGGTAGCTTACATAAGCATACCTACATCGGACAGTAGTTAGTTTACTTCGTCTTTAGTGACTTACTGAAGACAGTACAGTGTCAGAATTGGCAAGCGCACGCACAGCCATGATCGCGACCCGCGCTGTCAACAACCAGTGCGCGCAGGGCCCGACGCGCCACATTGCCCGCGTACCTACCATTGTATGGATGCTCTATTCACCCATGATAGCCCTTACTGTGACCCTTTACC
>JBBPKJ010000106.1:0-48896 GCA_038089195.1 Brasilioporus rufonigricans | reverse complement strand
AGATGGAATCCTACTCAAACCACAGAGCCCAGCGATCTGGGGCAGCTCTGAGAGGGGGATAAACTGATCTGACACAGTGGGAGGGTGTAACCACACCAGGTTACTTAGATCCCAGTAACTAATACATATACTGTCCGCGGTACTGAGTGTAACCACTCAGTATCGTCTGCCTTTTGGCTTAGCAGCTAAGCGCGGCAGTCTAGTCGTTACAGTGTTCCATGATGAACAGTACTACTTATATATGAAAGAGAATGAATGCTGACTTAAGGAGCTATCAGGAGCTCAACGAGCTCCGGATACGCGAGACACAGGTGTAAGAGAAACAGTAAGTACACGGTAGATAGAATGAAAATGTCCATACGGTCTGCGATACGCGAGATGTGGAGTGCGTCGGTTCACACGCGCACTGGTGATTGCTCGGGCCGGTCGTGGCTGTGGCTGCGCGCGTGCTTGCTAATCCAACAGAAACAAAGGATCTTACTTTGAGTAGAAAATCTATTCCTCTACTTATTCATCTTCTGTCCCCTTTTGCCGTCATTCCTGGGGTCACATGATAGTCGTGTTTTCGTCAGTAACCTAACATAGCCGACGAATAAATAGTCCAGGTAGTAATCAATCCCTGCATTTTATACCGGTTGGTCACCGCAGCCTCCCTCTGGTATGATTACTAGGGAGATGCGAGCTAAAGACGAGGTCACAGTGTGGTCGTCCACTACAAGCCCACTGTACTGCATATAATCATTCTGTCCAAATTACAGGGAGTACTGTACACGTTAGATTGGTCCGCGGCCGACAGTACTTGGACAAGACATAAGTAGTCTCTCGTCGATGTTTACTCTGGAAGGTCATACTCTTCATTTAACGAGAACCCGTTCGAGAGATGCTTTGCCAATGTGCGCCCGGGGAGTGATGCAACAAGGGAAGGTCAACGGGTGGCTGGAGAGTTGTTCGTACAATGGTCGATAATGAAATTTGGTGAATACAACTCACCGAGCCATTCCGTTCATATATTTCGCTTCAAATACGACATCCCTTCCATCTGCATCTTTGGCAAGATTGAAATCGAGCGTCGCTAGCATCGTCACCATAGCACTCCAAATGGACGCATCAGCAGTGTGTCGACCTAGCGATGATGAGCATGCGTGCGGATGTAGAATCGATATTTGGCACATGGTCGCTTACCTGGACATATTCTCCTCCCAAATCCAAAAACGAAGTCCGGGGTGTCGTCAGTCAACATCCCATCTGCGTCTAAGAACCTCTCTGGGATGAACTGCTCTGCATTGGGGTATCGAGTTTCATCGCGAGACATTGCCCTGAGGAATTTATAAGCATTTATGTCCAGACAATCAAAAGGACGCCAACTTCATACCAAATGTTACCAAAGACAGTCGCTCCTGTCAAATAAATGTCGTTGTTGGTGAGTCCGTAACGTGGATATATCAAAATACCTTTAGGAATGTAAAAACCGCTATATATGTCACTATTCGTGGTAGCATGTGGAGCACCTTGACAACCATAAGTAATGCTGTTTAAGAATTCAAATTTATGCTCGCACCGAGTGGAACAGGTGGCTGCCATCTCAATGTTTCGCGCATGATCGCATCAACATATGGCAAGGACGATCTGTCGTCGAATTCAGGTAATCTGTCGATCCCCACGATAGCGTCAATTTCCGACTGGGCGCGTTTCCAGATGTGAGGGTTCTTAACCATTGCAAGCGTGAATGTCATAAGCAACGAACTTGTCTGTGGACTCCGTGAGCCTCACATTCATTTCCAGGATGCAGGACATACCGTCTCTACAGAACCTGAAATCAAACTATTAGTGCAACCGTCTGTGATATACACGGTAGCTTACCCAAGAAAGCAGTTGAGGAGGTTTGTTTGAGAGCCTTCTCATATTTTGAACGGTACGGATCAACCAACTTCTCCATGCAAATTATGTGATCCGATACCATCGAGGGGTTAACATCTTCCTTAGATTGCTGGAAACAGTGCCAGTTCATTCTCAGCTTGTTCAGCGTTCACGAATAAGGGATGCAAGACCTACCATACGTTTCTGAACGTAGTTGTACGGTGCTTCGACCATTTTGGTACCCAACTCACGGGCCACTCTTGCTTCGTGTTTAATCCAAGACCCAGGGAGCCAGTCAGGTATGTGTAACACTCCCAATAGCGACGTCAGATCAAGTTATGCCTCAAGTGTACCCAAAGGCACTTACAAAACGGGAAAGCTTTGAGGAGAACCGCTTTCTCGGGCATTAATGCAGGGACTGAAGCCTCAATGAAGTTGTTGATAATCGATACCATCTGGTCGTTCCGAGGACTTGGATCGTAGTCATATATGGAACACATCGTAACCGCGGCAGCGAACCTGTAGGACTCTGAGGATGACCAAGAATGACTCGAGGCGAACTAAAAACTCTTACGTCGAGTAGTGGGATGTGTAGTCACTGGAATCATCCAACATGTTCAAGATTAATTGGCGTGCTTTGCGGAGTTGCATTGGATGAAATGTTACAGCAGCGTCGGCACGGAATGTTTGATGGAATATTCGCCGGCACAACCTCCAATGTTCACCATAGTTCGCAAAGGCAAAGTTGGAACCGTGTCCATATCTAGCAATGTTTCAGCCATCGTTTAGACTATCACAAGACACCTCACTGCGTCGCCATTAAAGAGGTATTCACTCACGGATTGACTGTCGCTATGAAAGGACGATCGGAGTATATCTGCGACCGTTTCTCGAGAAGTTCGGTTGCGATGGAGGGTGAATTCAGGACCACGACATCCATATCCAAAAGTCGAATGTACATTATATCACCTGAGAATCATTAGACTCAGGCATTGCAGGTCCGCAACGCCAGTGTACCTACCATACTTCGCCCGCCATTCTGTATATGTCCTAAAAGGCTCTTCAAAATTAACAGAGAGGGCGCTTCCAAAAAGTGGTAGGGAGGTAGGACCAGGAGGGAGAGGATATCCTCTCCTCTTGATGCGATTCTGAATGAGCCGCTGAATCGTGCCGACGGAGAAGATCGTGAGTGGAACAAGTATTGCGAGCTGAGTAGCTGAAGCCTGAGTGACCCACTCCATTCTCGTTGCCAGTGTGACGATCGTATTCTGTGGCGATGATCCCCACAGGAACGCCGTTTTTATATCTACAGGATATCACCTCAAGCGATTTGGAACCGACTATAACCAGAAACGGTTTAAGTTCACGAAGACAGGGGGTTTCTTCCGCTTAACCTTGTAGGTGAAGAAGTCAGAATTGTTCGGCAATCCGGGTTATTTAACTTGACCGACAGCTTTGTTTGTTTCGGTTCCTATCGACTTGGATGTTCACTTTGGCCGGTATAATGTGGCAGTTCGACAGGGCGTGGGCAAAAGTCATGTAAGTTTTGAAAGCATCTTCCCAACAGTCAGAGTAAGCCGTAATCACTCCGCCACGCGCCATCCACCAACTGATAGTCCGGGCATCCATAATACCGAACCGACAGGAACGAGGTGATATGGAACTGCACAGTCTCTTGCTAATCCACTGAGGGCGCAATTACGGCTAGTTCTAGAACCATCACCTCATGGGAAGGAAGAAGTACAGGGAGGAATGTCCCAAGAGGGTCCTCTTGGCCCTGCAGGCTCGTGGGGTCATACCTGTAACTTGTTTGCAGGAAGGACGATCGCACCCGGCAAAACTCGAAGTAGGATTGCGTGGATTCTGTTCGGTGCAATCTGGTACTATCAGTGCCCTGGATGTGCAAAAAAATCACTATTTTCGTTCTAATATATTCACAAAGACACTTACTCTCCTCGGGTTCAATCTGTGAATCCAGACCATGGCAGTCCATCTACTAAGTATTTTTCCCAATTTTTTTCTGGTGTAGATTCAGCAGTAGACTGATTCCGAGTTTTGCTGTCTTTTGCACATGCAATGCAAACTTTTTGTCACACCAGGTCACGCATCCAGCACCTACGGACTTTGAAATTCCAGCTTCAGGTGTTGTCGGCATGCGATGCCGAAACCCGAGGACTCAGACGCATTAAGTTTTGGAATGTTGCAGAACAAGCAGTGGGTATATGATGAGTGTGAGTAGTAAGGTATAGCGCCTGAGAAGTCATTGTGTACGTGAAGGTGACAGTGTCAGGTGCTATTATTGTAGACTCCGAACCTAATGGCCTTGCAAGTTCCCTATGCTCGGCTACTGGTGCCGAGGAAGAAATTTAAATTTGTCAGAGGTGCTCAAGCGTGACAATCTATATTGGCTTGCTCATCAAGAATTGATTCTGCAGCTTCATCCGGTGAGCGGTATTCTCTGATACTCGCTGAAGAGAATCTACATGGACTTATCCATGACCTCCCTGTTTCAGTTTTCAAATTAGAAGCAGGATCTCTCGGATCTGGGGCTGAAATGGTCAATACTACTGATCTCGACAGAAAATGACAGATTACAACACATCATTCTTCTTAACTCATGCCAATTTCTTGTCTACAATTTGAATGCATGTATACCTATCTCCCTTAATTTTTTGGAATCTACAGAATATGTGGAATGTAGTGTTCCTTTGCATTGCACGTGCTGTTTGCATTACCGGTGCAATGATAGTACCGTCAATAAGAGGCGGAAAAGCCCCTGGCGGGTTTTCTTTACAAGTGGAACCGAGGTAACCCCTAGCAAAGGCCGCCTATAACACTGGACCCGGATCTCTTGGGACTCCGAATCATAGGTTAGGCCGGTTAGGTGCTGTCATGTGAAACTCGCAAGGATGTAGACTATAGTAGTACATACAATACGGACAAGAAACTCTGTCGCGTCAAGGGTACCCCTGCACCTTGACGACTTGTGCATACCTCCGAAGCCTAGCAAGGCCTCTCTTAAACGCTCTCGTCCCACATTCGTCAAGCTCATCTTTGCGCAGCCCACCAACTTGAATCTCGAGACAAACCTGCCCCGCATGTCCATCCGCAGCGAGCCACTTGCAGAATCCCCTCACCCATCCTCTCCACCGTGTCATTTCTGGTTCCTTTAACACGATCCTCCTCACGGTCTGCCATGCACCCTCTACCAATATGCTCCCTGATTCCGAGTCACAGGACCCACGGCGACTGGCGCAGATAAGGGGAATAGCGTGGGGACGTACGAACCCCCGAAGCGTCGTTGCGAATTTGGCCACATCCGCACCCCCGAGAACGATCTCTTCCACATTCGGAAACGCCTTCATAAACGACCTTGTTGGCATTTTCCACTTGGCAGCGCTGTCGTGTAAGTAGAGCTCTTTCACGCTCGCAAACCTAGATTGGCCTTCCCTATCGAAGAGATACTCTGCCGCACGATTCGCATAGGGTAACTCAACGGAGAGGTCGTCATGCCAAGGAATCTCAAGGTGCTTGAGGCTAGGAGCGATGAGAACACTGAGGAGCTCGCAATGGTATCGGACACCAGGATCGCGGCGGTGGATGACGAGCATCTCGAGTGAGGGGAGGACCACAGGCGGTGGACGCATCGGAAAGTCCTCGTCGGGTTCGATAATGGGTCCATACAAAGCGAGACTAACCAAGTTTGGCGTCGACCGTAAAAGCGCACATAGCGCGGGGAACTCGACGAGATAGGGTGGGAGAAAGAAGCCTAGAGTTGGACATTCTTGGGTTCGCAACGTCAGCGAAGCCAGGTTTTGGACGTTGAAAGGCCAGTCAGATCTCATCCGAAAAGTTTCGATCGGAAAATGGTCCACATCAAGGTGGGTCAACAATGGTGCCCCGCCACTGAGGAAAGGGAGTAGGTAGAGGTCGCGGAGTTGATAATAGTGGGTGTAAGCTGTGTGGTTGGCCTTAATAGATACGCTTGTCAAGCGAGGCATATAGAGGTTCAGCAAACTTTTCATGACCGCGCAGACGACCGTATCCGATACATTCCATAGAGAAAGACTTCGCAGGCAATGTGCATGACGGTGGAACGTGCTGATGATCGACTCGAGAAATCCTTCGCTGGATCTGACCTCGTTGGCACACTTCGACATAGGCCAGTGACAAAAGCTGATGTCGATCTCGAAATTTCCAGACCTCTCCAGGTACACTTGTATGTGATCAATTGGGGTCGCGGAAGTCATGAAGATATGCTTCCATAACTCGGGAGTACGAAGCGCGACGGCGCGCCAACTTCTGCATACACCCGCTACGGTGACTGGCAGGGGAAGCACATGAGCCGAGTGCGGAGCGTCGTCGAGCCCGTGTTGAAATATGTGAATGAGAATTTCGTTGGGAAGAAGGGAAATTGGAGAGAGCTGGATCTGGGTGGGCCGCACACGTTTTGCGGGCATTAATGAGGTATGAATTGCGGTGGTGAGGCAAGCGCCGAGTTCTTGCTCGACAGTGCAAAGCTCTATCTCGGCTGGATGGTCAGGAACCAAGAGATAGGCAACGTGCATGCGAGCCATCTGGATGAAGATTAAATTCAGCCTTCAGTGCAGTTGCTAGGCTTACCAGAAGGCTGAAAATCCGAACGACCACTAGCAAGAGGGTAAAAAGTCGGTAAGAGGGGCGAAGTGCGCACCTTTGTATGGTACCATTCTGAGGGGAAACGTAATAACCTTATGCTGAAAGAACCCCCTACCACCGATTGGGCATAACCTAACCACCAATTCGGCAGTCACGAATTGTCTCCCCTTTTCGCTGGGGCGTGACTTCGCAGGCTTAGGTATCGTACGAGAACTATAATGTGATGTAAAATTGCGGAAGTGTTGTGTATTTACAGCTGTGCCGAACCCTAGTGGTAGGGGATTGTTAATAGGTGACTTTGACAGCAATTCGATTGCCGAGCAGAGTACCCAAAATGCCAAATTTACTAGCTTATCGCAGCGCAGCCTTATCTGTGGAAGGTACCCTGGTACGAATGGAGGGGCGTATAGCCAACCAGCCATCACTAGAAAACGAATATGAAACCGTCAGCGAGAGGTTTTATCCGAGTAACGGCGATTCATGACCAGTTCCCAACCACCTAGGACCATTTATGACTGCTTCAGACTTGAAACGGCCGATCCTTGCGACCGGAGAGTTTGAACCTGATCAAGTGGTTAATAGCCGGTGTATGGCACAATGCAACTTTCTCCCAGTCTCTATAGCCGATTTAGTTGACCCATTCCGTACGAACACGAGGAATTTGGGGCCTGCAGCGGAGATATGGAGAAGCCTTGAGAAGTTGTAGGGCTGGGTCCAGGATGGCCACCTAATTTCCGTCTCAAGTAGAGTTGGGGCAGTGGCGCGTTCAATTCTCTGGCTAATTTATCATCGTCAAAGGCTATGAATTGGTGCAGTCGGCCAACCTGAATCACCTCTTACGATGGAATGATTGTGAGCATCAATAAACTCAGCGGTGCCTTGTCATCGTAAAAGTAGCCTGTCAGTGTCACCGAAGAGAACTCTGTGCACCTTTCACAAGCTTGCTTCTTAGTAGATGCCGTAACAGGAAACGGGTACTTAGCACCACATCTGCTGGACAGGCGAAATAACGCTATTGTTTGACGACCTTTCTATAGGCAACTAAGAGCTCTGATTGAACGACGGTGGGTTTTAGCGACGGCCGGACCCTTAATTCACTTTTTTGCTAGCAAAAAACAGGTTGGGAACCTCGGTTAACTGAAACCCGACCTGCAGATGTACATGGTGGACATCGAGGATGAGGGCACTTTAAGTTCCTAATGGAGGGTAGTGCTCGCAACGCCTATCAACGTTGTTATGATAATTCAAAAACCATCAACAAGTCGTAAAAGTCGTGAAGGATCGTACAGACATTCAGACATAATTATACGGGACAGAGACAGCCTGAGCAATGGGGTAGAAAAATTACGCCACAAACTAAGGACGAAAGAAAGTCAGATAAGGCACAATAAATCGGCGCTAGGTATCGCAGAGAGAACGTAAGAGTGATAGGTATCAAGTTTGAAGTAAGAGCATTGATAAAAGTACAGGAGTTCAGATCCGTCCTACATCACCACCCTATATCGTGATGACATTCGTGTCCACTCACCAATTACGGGCGGCGGACCCATCGTCCAAATCCCATTCTCCGTAGTACTGCTGCACAGATGGCGAATGAGACCAAGATGATACTGCATGACATACGTGCCACGCGAAGACGTCCATTTCTTGTCGCTGGAGAATGATACCCGTCGCTTTCTCCGGGACGGGAACGAACGTGAGCCTGAGATTCGTCGCGTCCACCCAGGTGATCGTACGGGAATAACCATCCCACAGTCCTTGTAACAATCGCGCGTGCAATATCGACCAGGGACATGCTCTCCCAATCATTAAGAACATCCCTGTTGCTGGAACCCTCAACAGAAGTTTCCTCAGGTGAGTCCGCCGACTCTGTGGTGGCTCGTTGGTTCATTTCTGATCGTGGTTGCCTTAATTCGAAATCAGGAGAGCACCAAGGATCAGGGAGTTGAGTGTGCATGAAGATTGCCTCCTGTCTGGCGGTTTCAGCTTCGACCTTCTCCAGGCGCAACCTGAACGCTTCCAGTTGGGTACGAGTTACTGCAATAGACTCTTCGAGCGCTCGGAATGCGCTATCCGGATCGTTCTGTAATTCCGAACTTGCTGGGGCCTCACCACAAACGATGTCACTCGCGCCGCGCCCTTCACGGTGATGGTTTCCTAAATGTGCCTCATCGCCTACGTTCTCGGACACGTCATCCGAGGAAGAACCAGTGAAGATGGCAGTGACGACTCGTCTTCGAATCTTCGAATCAGCGCCTTTCCCTCTGCTTCCGGTGCTTCGCCGCGTCCCTGACCCCTTCGACCGAAGAGAACTGTTCTTAGTTTGTCGGGCATGGTCTTCAGGACGATGAGGTAGACCTGGTTCCATAACATGAGGAGCAGGACCACCTGCATTGGCAGAGACAGGAATACGTTTTACTGTTTCCCCCAAACCGAAGTCCGCCTCCCACGCGAGCGCGCCTTTCAGCGGGGTGTCCGAAGACGACACCAACAACTCCTCGATACTAGGCTCCTCTTCTTCACGTTTAACCCCAAGCGTGCTGTGCATGTGCGTATAAAGAGGGAGTGGAGCCAACGAAGGCTGTTCCTGGGGGAGAGCCGTGGAATCCTTCACTAAAGAACAGGTGTTACGAGGTGGTTCATCCTGTAGAGTGAAGTCCAGGTCGGACGAGGACTCTGGGGAACCTCTAGTGTCCAAGATAGAATCGAATTTTGGATCAATCCCGCGTTCAAACTCGGCCTCGCTGCCAGAGCACTCGCTACCACTCGTGCTTGTACGCTCCCAGCTCTCAACAAGGCCTTTGACTCTGCCTCGGCGCCGCATACGCATGCGCGCGAGGTCCCTGTACCTCTGAGCGGAAGCATCTGAGACGGAGTTAGAGCGGTGCAAAGACATGACCGGGGAGGGGGGAAGGTCGTCCTCGCTAGTGCTACTATCAAATAGGCGCAGGTCATCGACAGAGACAGAGGCACCACGGATACTGTGTAATGGGGTGGAAGAGCGAGCAGAATGGGAATAAACTTTATTTGAATAGTCGGAGACCTCGTGGGAGTGGTACGAGTCGACGTAGATGCGCTCACGGAGAACATCAGCACGGAGGGTGCGCGAACGCTCAAGAAGTTGAGCGCGCTGGACATCAGAAAGGGATGTGCTATCCAAGTGTCAGGCAATAAGTGGGGGAGGGCAGGTAGCGACCAGACGTGCAACATACCCAGTAAGATCCGTATCTGTGAGCCGCAACAACTCACGGCCTGTGAGACCACGTGTGCGGACACACTCGAGAATATCCGCAAGGCTGGAATTACCTTCGTCCTCGTCAGTGGTGTCGCCCGACTTGAAAGACGCCTCTAGATAGGTAGTGAGATGATCCGTGTTCCATTGTTTGGGGTTTGGAGGTAAGCCAGCGCACTGCTTTAACTTGGAATCCTGGTCGCCCCTAGATCTGAGTTTCTGGTCGTAGCTAGAGTTTTCTGTGATAGACTCGGGGGCACTACTTGGCATCGTTTCTGCCCTCCAGACTTGGTGCAAGAATTCCGGTTCGTCTGCACACTTCAGTGACACAGATGAGTCGGACGATGAAGGAACGACAATTGGCGGTGGGGTCGGCAATGGCGCGGGGATGGCGCGTACTCCATTGACACTGCGCACTTCTCCCTCGACCGATGACAACGAAGAGGAATGGAGATGCCGTGCCCTCGTCCCTATGGGTATCCGGGAAGGTGGAGAAGGGATATAATGATGCCTAGTATTGTGAGCAGAATGTGGCGACGAGTTCGAACGAGACAGCAACGCAGAAGACGTCGTCTTGACTGCGTATGGATGAGCATTTGGCTGGATTGGTGGTGGGTATTTCTGGGTAGATTCCACAGGCGAGATTGGTCTGCTCGCCATCGATATCGCTTCTACCACTCAGCCAGTGGGTCGACCTTGGAGTCACTGGGAAAAACGGGTGGCTATACCGTGGGAGCCTGAGTTGATCCAATTGAACAAGCACTATGGTACCTCGACCTTGTGTCAACCTGCTGTGTGTTTCGTCCTTGGTCTTGATGCAATTGGCCAGATACACCACAACTATACTTCCATAGGACATGCTCAGCCAGGTCTATCTTTCCTCGCTTACTCTCCATGGGGTATGCTGACCCTCCATCACGGAGATAATCTTGGTACCAGACAGTTCAGCATACTGGTGGATGAATCGACGACATCCTGCTGGGGCCGCTTCTTAAAACCGGAGGGCCCGAAGGTGCGATCCTGAATGTTCGATGTCGGGCTCGTGACTACGGAGATCACATGCGATGCATCACGCGTCTCCTTGTAATGTATACACTGAGACCAGAAGGATCCCGGCTGGTGTGGACTTCTCCTTTGAACTCTCTTCTCACGGAAAGATATCCCACAGAATGTCACAGAACATCAACATGTTGGCCATATTACTGAGTGTATGACTCCAACATGCTGTATAGGTGTGAAAGCTCGGTCAAGTAATTAAGACCAACCTAGCACTAGGTTCCTTTTCGCCGCCTACGCTTCTAGCTTCTTAACCCTACAGTGTGGTATGATTCAGAGAAGCCAGAGCAGCCTGACCTTGTCGTTCTCACTCTTGAAACCTCGTATGTAGCGCCGTTTGAACATGTAAATAGTATAGGCGCTCGCACCAGGGCTACAGTAGGTGTGATATAGCATCTTTTTGCAGAAAAGATCGTGTCTCCTGGTTCCTACGCCAACCTCGTTCTATCCATGTCACAGAACATGGCAGAAGCAGCTGGATGGTACCGCTTCACACAAGTCACCGAGTCGGTGCCCAGTGGACATAAACTCTACCGTGCTTCCGCCCCTAACTACGTTCTAAGTCTGGGGGACAGATCTCAAAATCTTACACAGGAAGCCGTGAACTTCCTCATCAGCCAAGGCATTGACAGTATCATTAGCTTCAACGAACACGAGTACACTGCAGTGGAGAAGGCGAGATTGGCTAAGGCGTTGCCACCAATCAAGTATCTCCATCTCAGGCTTTGGGACTTCAAGCCACCTACTCTCGGACAGTTTGCGCAGGCGAACGCATTTTTTTTGAGTAACAGATCGACGCTGGTGCACTGTGGCTATGGTTGGGGTAGGAGTGGGACAGCTATCACTGGACTGCAGGTATATAGCGAGAACGGCAAGAGTTTACAGCCTTTGGCCAGCTCATGGGTTACACCACTTGCGCAAGGTGGAAACAACGTCGAAAAACGGGAACAAGTGTCCACTCTCTCTGAACTGCGAAACCTCCTCTTTCTGTATGTACCCTCTCGTCGTGACAAAGCCTATATTTCTTTATTTGCGATTTTACGTACTAGGCGAGTCACGGGCACTCCCGCAGGCAATCCCCAACAGACAACTGCCATCATTAATCTTGCTACTGGCTACTACTTGACACTCTCGGCTGATAAGAGTCATGTCATATCCTGCTCTCCGGATATGGTGGAGACGACATTCTCAATTCAGCAAGCGGTAAGTTTGCGATCGCGTACCAATTTCAACTATTCTTATGCACATAAACTTTGCAGTACCAGTGGGTGATCTCGAAGGACAAACAGGGCTACTACATGCTCTCAAACAGAACGGCGTCCAGCGGTTTTGCACTTACCAAATCGCAAGGTGCCGTCATCAGTGATTTGGTGATGTATGGTATCGAATCAGAGGGAAATACACTGTTTATGATCACCGAAGTCGCCTCGGGCAAAAAAGGACGCTACGTGTGGGTCATATCCGGTGTCCTTTAGCTCGATGTTTACTTGGATTGACGGATATCAACGATTGTCAATGTAGCATCTCCCCAAAACCCAGCTCCACCCTTGCGGTGGCGATTAACACCCCAGTCAATGAGAACCTTCAACGCTCCAATCAATCGGTATGTAGTTCGTAGTTACGGAGACTCATGGACCAATGTTCGCGTCTAGGCACAGATGTACACGCTACTTGCACCCAAAGATGAGAGGAACAACTTTGGAGTTTGGGTTTTCTTGTCAGGGAATAACATTTAGGCTGGGCTCTAAGGAACCGAATTTGGATGCCAGGTTAAGCCAGTTAATCGGTGCCATGTAAAGTATAAATGTTCAAGATGTCATGATGGTCATTCATTTCGCAGAGTACGTACGATGAAGGGACCGACTTCACAATTCAAGACGTTACCCGGTCCAAGATGGGCTGGTGCGGCATAGTTGGTGGTGGTTTCTATGCTGAAAACACAAACCACCGGAACTTCTTTACTTGCTTACAAGGTGGTCCCAAGTTCCATCATAAGGAATTATCCATTACTATAGTCTCACGAAGTAAGACCCTATACTCCAGGATCGGGAGACACATTCTGGGGTAGATTGGTCATGCGCAGTAGTCGTGAGCCGAGAGAGGACCAAAGGGGTGGGCTTCCGGGACCCGCTGAAAGCATCCAAGGGGCACGCCAGTCCGTGCTCACGCCAGTCCGTGCTCAGAGTCTCGAGCACCAATACCCGTTTCACGTCCCCTCGAGGCATTCACTGCTCATCGACATCTCCTACCCCGACCGTGTCCATTCAAGCACCACGCTCGTTCTAAGTTTCTCGCCCTGACAGTGTCATTCAAGCGCCACCGCTCGTCTCCCGCCCGTTCGAGCACTTCGAATTATTGGTCAATGCCATGGTCCTGATTGGTCGGATTGTACGCGACAAGGTCTTATATAATCACTACACGTGACCATGCGATAACTCCTCCAATCTAGAAGTTGTAGCCTGAGGATCTGTGTAGGTTCCCGCATGTCTCGGCGCAAACAACTGTCGAGTCTACCGCCGGCAAAACGGCGGCGCGGAGGTCATGTTCCAGCATTTGGTGCGCCAACCGAGGATGACATTTCCCTAGTACAACCAAGCCATTTTCCCTCGGCGACGGCTTTGTCAACTCGTATCCTCCCTCAAAATACAGCTGTACCCTCACTATCTTCTCTTGCGGCTCGTTGTTTCGTGACGCATGTTCAAATGCTTTCAGAGAACGAGCGATCATGGGCTTACTCCAAACATTGTCTAAAGCGTTTGCCTGACACATTGGTACCAAAGTTATTTTCCATGTTGCGGTCCACTTGTCCGACACTTCTATCGCATGGACTAATTGTTTTGGTAAGGTCCTTCATAGTGTTACATTATATCTTGCCTAATCTGACACACGCTGAAGTACTTCTTGCGTGGACCATCCCTTGTACTCTCCAGCGACCTACCTGGCGTTCAGAGACAAACAATCACTTCTGTCGTAAACAATACAGCACTCAGAGAACTTCATTTGATTGGTTTTGGCAAGTTCACCGATACGGTTTTTGCGTCAATATTACCTTCTCTTTCCCGTCTCCGCATTCTTGTGCTCCGGTGCGGCGAATAACTTCGTATGGTTGTCTGCCGGTGACACAGTCACAGTGGTTGCTCCAAGGTTGGAGCAAAGACAGCAGAAGTAATCGGTAATGCGTGCCCGTCCTTGACCACCCTCAACCTCAACTATACATCCGTCCCGCCTACATCTCTCACCGGTCCGTTGACTTCTTGCACCAACCTGGAAGTGCTCAAAGTAGCAGGCATACAAAATTGGGTAAGTCGATGTAATCCAAGTATCAATTGCATTGCCAGCCCAGGCTGTGACCCTATTTAGACCGATGCCACGTTTGCAAAGCTTCTCGCTGGACTGATGCAACAACCCGACATGTCCCTACCACACATGAAAAACCTCAAATTCCGTCAACTCGGTCTCTCTGAAACCTCGATGTACGGTTTTATCGCGCTCTGCCCAAACCTTACCCACCTGGACGCTTCCTTTACACGGCTTCGCCGCACTCTGCCATCCACAACTACTTCTGCATATGCTTTGGAAAAATTGTCGCTCACGTCGACGGCGCTGTCAAGTACAGATGTGGTTTCTCTGATCAGCACCTTACCAAAACTCCGAACGCTTTACTTAGGCGCGCTTGGCAGTGGACAGGGTTCCTCAGCCTCAATCGGAAACATATCCGCTATGACCATGACGGACGACGCACTTGCATCACTCACGGACGTGATGGCAAAGTTTGAGCACCTTGAGAAATTTAGCCTCGTCGGCAATACAAAATTAGGGCTCACGTCTCGACACGACGAACGCGGCGCACTCGCAGACATCATTCGTCGCGTTGGACGAAAGTGCAAGGCAAGTCCCATGACCATTTGCGCATGGTTAGTCATGGGCACTCATTTTCGACCTTGTATCATCGTATGTTAGCACCTTAACTTGTCAGGGTTACCGTATTTGCGATCACAAGACTTATGTGGGCTGATGGCGGAGACGGTCCATGATGGTCCACCCAGACTCGAAGAACTTGTTCTCAGCAATACTGGGATCGACGACGAGGCAGCGCAATTTCTTGCGTGTTGCTCCTCGCTCGTTGTACTCGAGGTCGCAAGCACCAAATTGACAAGTCTGTCATGCCTGGTGCCCTCAAGTGGTGTATTCTAAGGGGCAATTCATTTTACAGGTGGCGCGTTGTTCTCGATTGTCGATGCCTGCTCGAAGTTAGAGAGACTTGACTTGACGAGCTGTCGGGGGATCAGAGTCGCTGACCGCCGTCGATTCTTCGAGGTAACCTATATCTTAAACACGCGTGAAGGACACACTGTACTGATGGGTAATATCTTAGGTATGGGAGAGGGAATGGAAAAATTCCTGATCCAGTACCTGATAATCCAATGTTCGTATGTCTATCTGATTCAGGTAAGTAGAATGAAGCATCTTTTCCCTATTGTTACTCAATTAGATCCACCATGCCCAGACGTAGATCACAACTTACACTGCATACATGCATCGACCTTCACGCAACTTGTGATCCTCAAAAATCGACGAAAACATCTATATATTTCAACCTTCCATCCGTAATGATTCAAGGGCAAGACGTGGTCGTGAGCGATGGACACATCAAAGGAGCTCGTATAGCAATCGAGGGATTTGCTGTTATGGCATGGCACGGTGGGAAGGAAATGCGATCCTAAGATACGAATAAATGCTGACGTGAACGTCTTGTTCCCCCGGCGTTGTATGCATCTTATACGCGTCAGGAGTCGCGCATACCTAATGTACTAGCCTAGCTTGACGAAAACTTTTGGTGGTTTGCGGACCACTGCAGCGGCCACTAGCACTTTATTCATTCCAACTGGACAATATATTACACTAAACACTGGTATTTAGGTTATCAAGATAAATCGTTGTTGTCGCAAGAGCGGGGTCACACTGCTCGACGAGAAAAAAAAATCCGGGCATCAAAAGTAAATAGTGGACAGAAAGATCAGAGTCGATGAGTCGATCCTCCACGCTCCGATTACTGCACCCCCGCTTACCTGCCCTCTGTGGGTGCGGGCCCAGGTGCGCCTAGAGAGTCCTCGACACGGCTTTCTGCGCTTACGCCACCATCATATCCATGGTTTGCATGTGAAACTCCTCTGACAGTCGAACCGCCATTCGAGTCAATATACGAATGACTGCGTTCTGAGTGTGGGAGCCGACCCTCCGGCGCTTTCTCGAGCCGGCGCTGGTTCGCCCTTCGGTAGCCAGTCGCACGCCCATATACGTCCTCATGGTCAGGCTCATATTCGCGATCTACCGGTGTCTTCTTTTCTGGCTAAGTGGAAAGAGAAGTAGTAAGCCAGTGATGGAGCACAAACAGTCCGAGAGATGAATGACCAAGTGGGAGGTCTAAGACTTACTGCGTATCCGTTCTTCTCAGCTTGTCTCAAATTCTTTCCAGCATGTGAGTATGAAGGTGGCTCTCCTTCCTCATCCACGACAGCATCTTGATAAATGTCACCATCCTCTTCATTGTCTTGCTCCTCCTCGATGCTCGATCCCTCGTCATCGCCCTCTTCCTCGTCGCTGACATAGCCGACGGAACGTACGGCCGCCTGGACTGGTCCCCCGCGATCCATCTGTTCACTCGCGACAAGATATCTCGCGCAGAGCATCCTGATGTCGTTCCACCATTCCATCATGTCCTCACGGCTTCGTGCCCTGAAACTCCAGGCATGCTGCCCAGTGGCAATCGCCTTAAAGCTTCCAGTATGGACGCCGGTGCCATCTTTCCTGCTTTCTATATGGAACTTGTGAGATCTTGACGAGGTAGAGGATGGTGGACCAAGCGTGCAAGCAGGAAGGAAAAGGGAGAAGACTGGAAGATGGGTTCCGAGGTGCTCCGGATCAGAGGAAGCATATTCGTGGAGGAAGCCAGCCGGCGTAAGAATATAGTACGCTTCGCGGTACGTTCGCGTGAACCGCTTCTTGCGCTCAAGCAAGCCGGTATGTACGGCAATGACGCTCGGATCATCTTTGGACGGATAGATAATGGTCTCTGGGTTTCTTAGGGGCGTCTCTGGATCAAGGAGATGGTCCGAACGGGCAGAAAACGAGATCCACTCTCGATCAGGGGAGAGGGAAGACATGGCTTCGCCAAGGACGCGCCAGGTCTCTTGTACAGGGGACGACATGCGGGATTGCCACTCATCGTAGGTCTGCCAAGCAGACTGAATGGCACGGACAATACCCTCTTCAAAATGCGCAGAATTTTGCTGCATAATTATTATGGATTTCTGGAGTGCATTCTCTTCGTGCACTTGTTTCTGAAGCTGCCGAGCAACAGCAACGTTGGCGACATACCTAAAATGATTGAGTGACATAAAATAAAGGAAACACAAGAACAAACGGGTCTGATTTTGCAGTAACACTCATTGGTGTGTTCTTGAAGATACTTATGCTGGTAGCGAGATCTCCTACCATTTTGGTGGAGAGCTCACGCTCTTTAGCGACACCCGTAGCGAGCTTGCCAGTGTCGTTTTGAACATTCTATAGGCGCTTAAAAACAACCACCTAAGATATGGAAAGTCGCACCTTGATATGAGCCTTTATTTCTGCTCTGAGCTTCTGCAGATGTTGCACAATCGAGCTGTCGATGGTACGACCAAGGTTCGCATGTTGGTCAGCAATGGCCCTGGTTTTATCACGTATGGTGTAAAATACATCCTGCAATACATATCATGGCGAGTCATGGCGTAGAATAGAGTAACACATGCCTGCAAGCCACCCTCTCCGAGGAACTGGTTTCCTGCCCTGAAGGGCACTTGTATTACCGCTCTAAGTTTGGTATATTCGCGTGCAATGTTGTTTTGAATGTCTGCAAGACCTTCAAAGTAGGCAATGAGCTGTTTCACAATGGCTTTCCAAGCGACAAAGCGCTCGATGAGGACGTCGGATGGCTTGAGGTCTTGTGGAGCGACGTTTTTCTTGATGAGGGACTGCGAGCGAGAGAGCGCGCTACGTTTCGACGCGCGCGAAACTGACGTTGCACGAGATATTGATGCTGTTTCGTTGTAGTTCATCGTCCTCGACCGCGCCGCGAGCACTGTAGCATTCAAGCTGCAAGCAGTGCCGACGTCATAATACTGTGACACGTCACACAAGAGCCACGTGACTTGTTGTCACACCTAGTCTCACGCGCATGCCAAGTCTTCCAGCGTGTTTTCCATCCTCCGTCATACAGTCTTCTTCGTTGCAATTGAACATGAACGCCGGCGTGCAAAATATTATGATCTCCCTCGGGGCAATGCAGAGTATGTCGTTCCCTCTTCTCTTGTTCGGATGGTCCGTTCAGCATTCTTCGCACCAGTTGCTCGCAGGATCCCGTTCGACGACCCGGTCGTTCTAAACTACGTGCGACTCGGTTACGTGCTCAGCCAAATCGCCATCATCGGTACATACTTCTTTGTCTCGTATAAGGTCCTTCGCTTTCGCCTTGCTGTTCTTACATTGGACCTGACGAGTACACGTCATCAATTCAGGTCAAGCAAAAGAATGACCAGACCGTCCTTAAATATGGTGTGCCGCTCGTACTTTCCAAGTGGAAACCTTTCTCATGCTTTTGGTCTCAGTCGACAGTCCCAGCCCAATGGTAAGCCTTCCGGACCTCTCAACACTCCTTTCACTCACCCATTTTTAGTCGTCTGACTCCGGTGGACTGGTTACGACCACCGTAAGAGACTATGATCTTTCCGAGACCTCAAAACTCGTATGTTCGACACTCGATTATACTGTCTTACTTGCTCATTGCATTTGCTCCAGCTTCGTGGCGCGTACTTTGGTATTGCCATGATGGCCTTCTTCCACATCTACATGAAGTACACTCAACCCCTCTTTATCCAAGCCCTCATGGGCTTGAAGAATCTGTATGATGCAAAAGTCGTTGCTATTCATGTACTCGGGAAAGCGGCAGAGGGCGACCTTAAGAGACCGTTCAAGGTCGCCTCGATGTTCGGTCGTATGTCCATCTTTTCCCCCGACGTGCGCGCTCGATTAAAACGTTTGTATATAGCTGCTGCTGGCCCGCAGACCGATGCTGCGTCTATTGCAGAGGCAGAGAAGAAAGTGGGAGCCAAGAAGGAGGAATAGACGCTGTACTGTGTCGTTTTTGCATTGACGGATGGATGTCATACCTAATACTACGTTCTCCTGGCTGGATTTGCATCATTATCTTTCGTTTATTTATCCGAATAATATGATGCTCATGCAGACCTACTGGTCGACAAGCGAGTTAGATCCTGGCCTGATTCGTTTCACAGCGAGTAGGATAAAGGGGGGATGCTACAACGCTAGCTTAGAGTTCCTGGATCTTTGTGTAGCCTTGCACGCCCCGAGAAGCACAGCATAACCTTTCGGACACCTGTGTGGAATAATATTTCGGGAACTTGTGGTCGGTAAGATGGGGCCAGGGCCGTGATGCAGCCACATGTTAGACGGGTCATAAATACATGACACAACAATCGACGAGGTTGGTCGGTCGGTGCAGTGTACGGCGTACTTCATGGATCTGAGATAGCATGGCGGATATTAGGCAACACATTGCCAGGTAGTATGGACCACGCCTATTACCACCAACGAGCTTGAAAAGTGCTGCAAGAGGCCTGGGACACATGGTTGTTAGCATGGTCCAGGATCATTGAACAGGAGGAACTCGAGCTTCTGGCGTTCACCTCATGTCCTTTCGTCAGAAAAGTCGATTGATCACCTTTCTAAGCGAGTTGTTGATAGAAGGTACACCTTGAGGCAAGTGGGGAAGTTATATGGTATGCAGCGTGTAAAAGTGAAGGGGGAGTCCGGGGGAGGGCGTCTAGGAAATGGTCAGTTTCAAAGGGGACGAGTATGTCGCAAAGTCTGGGCACTTGGGGCCAAGTCTGGCCGAAGCAATGGTAATCTCGGCAACGGCGTCGGGGTTTGAACCTCGGATGTATGTGACGAGTCTGGGGGCAGGTGGCTGACACGGTCGTGGATCCGACTTCGTAGCGGTGAGAGGGGTCGAGAACATGCTGAACAATGAGCGGCGGGCTGTGTTGCTATGCGCGGATGAGGTGGGAACACAGGCAGTGATGCCAAAGAATGTGCTGGACAACAACAGAGGTGCGGAAGGCTGGAGGGCGGGCTCGCCGTGTGGATAGGGGGTGGTCGACGAACAGAGGGGCCGAGAACGTACTAAACGATGAGCAACGGGGGCGGTGGCTCGCCGTGCAGGCGTATTCTTTTGTAGTGGATGCCGATTAGCTCAGGCTTTGGGTTCCGACAAGCTCGGCAAGCTGCCGGGACGGACTTGCGACGCCGTTGTTGCCGCAGCGAGAACCAGACTCGCCCAGACTCACCTGGTGGCATGTATCATCTGCACGCTCCAGGCTAGACTTTTAGCCAGATCCGCCCCTTGAATTTCTGGCCAGCTGGGTGTGGTTTGGCGAAAGGCGTCCCGTCTGTGTCTGCGGTCGGGCTCTTTGAATATGGGGAATACATCGAATATGTGTACCTCAAGTACATACCATTGAAAGTCGGCAACGTATACTGCAATGCAGTAGGTAATTGACATTGTCCGGCCGTTGACTTAGACCCACTTTTTGCAAAGATTGGAGCGGAGTCTTACGTCGAGCATGCAGCATCCGAATCTGTCACTGGCAATTGCATCAATCAACGTCATCAAATGCTGTCAACAAATGTTGTGGGGGAGTTGCCGTCCAGGCTCAGTCGTAGAGATGCGTGTCGCTGGGGGTATCCAGGTACGATTATCTTTGCCGGACTCGTCGTGACCCTCTGGCAGGTCACGTTGATTGACAACTAGGCTACTCCCCAGGTAGATTACTCCGATTTTTGAGAGGTCGTCGTTCCAGGTGGGAGCATGGAGTACCCGGAACATGGATGGAGGTATGGTATGGTTATCTTGGTGTGATAAATCTACTTACACTCAGTAGTACATTGTCGTCGACCCCGCAGCTGCGTGGCGGTGCACGGCCCGACATCTTCCTTATGAACTCGTGACCATCCCCGTGCCAAATGTCTTACTTGTTCCTGCTACTAGCCTTGTGGTGAGGTACGTCGACACGGTGCGAACTGCGATGTAATTCCAAGCTCGGCGCCTCGGTGCCCACTCTTGTGAGATTATATATTCTCTCGTGTTTCCCACCGAATGTGCTGCTCACACGAGATGCGAAGCCTATTCTCAGTACTGGTCATAGCACCTTTCACAAACGCTGTCTCCCAGCCGTATCTTTGGAAGAACGTCAAGATAGGAGGTGGAGGTGGCTTCGTTCCAAATGTCATTTTCCACCCAACTCAGCCAGGGCTCGTGTATGCACGCACGGACATCGGTGGTACATACCGCATGAACCCAGATGCGTCGTGGACTCCGCTCCTGGACTGGGTTGATAACACACACTGGAATTATTGGGGCTGTGATGCACTCGCCGTCGATCAGGTCGACCCTGCTCGCCTATATCTCGTAGGTGATGGTCTTATCCAGACCTCGGGCTTATATTTTGATTCATGCCGTTCATGGACAGGCTACCGGGATGTACACCAACTCGTATGATCCAAATAATGGGACGATTCTAATCTCTACTGATTGTGGATCGACGTGGTCTACGTCTCCTTTGCCGTTCAAGATCGGGGGAAACATGCCCTCCCGTGGGATGTAAGTCGGTTTCTTCGCTTCAGGACTTTTACTAAGGAGCACACAGGGGCGAGGTATTCCTACATGCCTATGACACACTCATATACTCACTCTTGTGACCGTACATATAGCGTTTGGCCGTGGATCCCAACAGTAATAACATCTTATACTTCGGTGCTCGTAGTGGACATGGGTTATGGAAATCTACAGACTATGGAATGACATGGACTAACGTGACCAACTTTCCAAGTGTTGGTGAGTTGAACTGTCATTTTCGTAATTTCCACTGATCCTTGCCAGGTACATACGCACCCGACCCCAGCGACTCTACTGGATACGGAAGCGACTTGACTGGTCTCTCATTTGTCACGTTTGATAGTACTTCGTCCTTAAATGGATGCCCCACCCGTCGCATTTTCGTTGGTGTTGCAAACGAGGGGTCTGATAACATCTTTATGAGTGAGGACGCTGGGGAAACTTGTGAGGTTATCAATGCGACAAGTTGTATGGATGCTAATCGAGGATCAATTCAGGGAGGGCAATTCCTGGCCAAAACAACACATACCTTCCGCATAAGGGCGTTCTTTCTCCTTCTGAAAAGGTGCTCTATATCACGGGGTCAAATGGATCTGGTCCGTATGATGGTAGTCTTGGTGCAGTTTGGAAGTACAACATCACATCTGGAGTCTGGACGAATATCACACCTGTATCAGGAAGTTCGCTAACATTTGGGTTTGGTAGTTTGGCGGTGGACCTGCAACGACCAGGGACAATCATGGTAGCAGCACTTAATTCTTGGTGGCCAGATGGCCAAATATTTAGATCAAACGATAGTGGTGCGACGTGGACCCCTATCTGGTCCTGGACTGCTTCAGGGCTCGCAAAGTGGTACACATATAGCAATTCATTGGCACCTTGGATTGGTCCCGACTATACGATCACCCATCCAGGGACTTTACAGGTTGGATGGATGATGGAAGGTGAATTTCTCCAACAAATGAAAGCGGTAGAGAATAACCTCGTGTAGGTCTCAACATCGATCCATTCGATTCTGATCACTGGCTTTATGGGACTGGAGCGACTATTTATGGAGGTTACGACTTGACCGACTGGGATACGGTTCATAATGTCACCATCGAATCGTTGGCAGATGGAGTGGAGGAAACCGCTGTAATGAGTTTGATTTCGCCTCCGACGGGAGCTCATTTGCTCTCGGCCGTCCGTGATATTGGAGGTGATGTCTGCCATACTTCCTGGACATGGGTTGATGTACTGAGATACCCCTCCAGGTTTCGTCCACTACAGCTTGGATGAACCCCCGATGGCAACATATGCAAACCCGGCTTGGCCGACTACATCGGATATTGATTTTGCGGGGAACAACGCGTCATACATTGTTCGTGTTGGGACAGGATCCAGCACCGCCGCTATGCAATGTGCGCTGTCCACGGATGGTGGTGTTACATGGCAAGCAAAATTACTCTTGTTTCCATAATCATCTCACTCTGTTCAGGACTCCAAACGCGGGGGCAGCCGGGCTGACTGGAGGCTTTGTGGCACTCTCTGCAAGCGGCGACACCATACTTTGGGCTACTACCAGTAGCGGTGTCCTGGTGTCCACAAACCAAGCCAATTTCTCGGCTGTAACTAGCCTTCCGTCGAATGCTATAATTGCTTCTGACAAGAGGAATAACACCATCTTTTATGCGGCATCTGGATCGACGTTTTACGTGTCCACCAACAGGGGTGCCACTTTCACCCCCAAGGGTACACTCGGGCCATCCACTGCACCCTTCAAGATCGTGGTGAACCCTCACAAGACTGGCGACGTATGGGTATCTTCGGATAAGGGACTTTTCCACACGACCAATATGGGCGCGTCGTTTACCGCTCTAAGTAGCGTTTCACAAGCCTGGGGCATTGCTTTGGGTGCGCCGGCGACTCAAGGCGGGTGTCCTGCATTGTTTGCAGCAGCGAATCTGGATGGGACTGTCGGATATTACAGATCTGATGATCATGGTTCATCATGGGTCCAGATCAACGACGCTGCGCATGGCTTTGCGAGTGCGTCAGCGAACACAATTAGTGGTGATCCACGTATCTACGGCCGGTGAGTGATACTTAGTTGTCCACTGCGCGCGGTTCGACTGATTGATCGTCAACGATAGCGTTTACATTGGTACGAACGGTCGGGGGATCTGGTATGGCGATATTGCCTGAGAACTTGAAATCTCTTCGATGATTTGTCGCCAGTTTGCGTGTCCAGTGTGTACCTCCCCCTCATCTATAGTCTTGCTGTACTCATCTTGGTCCGCGAATGCGCACGTATTAGGTTGTACTTTTTTTACACACTCTTGTTCTTTTCTTTCGATGGGATTGCTCTACTTACATGAATGAATAGTTTTGCCTTATGAGTGACATATACGAGTCGGCTCTCTTTTAATGTATATTAGTGGGAACTGCCTAACCCCAATACATATGAAAGTGTTCAAGCGTGCAATGAAGCTCAACTCTGGGATTGTAATTTACTCTTACAATATGTATCCAGCCTTGGAACAGTGATCCTGATCAGATACACAGGATGGAACGATTGTTTTCGATGTCAAGAGGGAGTCCCGGGCTATTGCGGAATGTCAAATCACGCCAGCTATCCGCGTCGATGCTGATTAAGTGGATCCGAGTTCTAGCCCAACCTGACGTAAAAAAGGTATTTAGACTGTTGTTACGGCTAGGATGCGTCCTCACACACCAGTAACCAACAGTGAATGAAGAATGCTTTGACGCAGTCACCATTGACAGCAGGTTCAGAGGTGTCTGGACTCGTACAATTACGCAAGCTCAACCTGAAATGCAAGCATCTTGAAGCTGGATCATTGAATCTAAGTGGGATTTGGTGCTGGAACAGATACTACGGTACTCGCGTCGATAGCGCTATCCCAACTTACGAATTCTCCCTTCCGAAGCTCTGGAAGAGATGGACATGGACAGAAAAATGTCCTGCACAGGAGATACCCGCGTACGGTTTTCTTCTTTTGTGTACATCAGGGACTGGACGAATCCTTTGAAGGGTACTTCACATATGTTGGCAATAGGCTAGACCTCTGCAGGGGTTTCGGCTTGACTCGACCATCAAGAATGCACACAGGGACGATCAGTTGCACCTGTGGCATATCTCGTGTGACGGGAAAGAAGCCCCTACAAAGCATCTGCTCGCCACCCAATCGTTTGTACAGTCGGATATCAGGTATGCAATGTCCGGCAATGACATGGCCAACAGGGTTTTGCATCTAAGTCATATACGTCTAATACGAAGGGTTTGAATATATCCGAGAAAATTTTCTCATACCAAGAGATTGCCCGAGAGCCAGTATTGAGACCGCTGGGAGAACAGTGGCCATTCGTACAGGAGCAAGTAGGGGATTGCACGCGTACGCGCCTAAATCCACCCCCCCCTCTGCAAAATGTCGGTCTGACAATCTAAGTCAAGCGAAACCTCTCACCGTTTTTCAGCACATGCCCAACCTCGCCCTCCCGACGAGGCAATACAAACTCACGAAGCAAGTCTACGACCATTTCAAGTTCGCGTATGAACAGGTCTGACAAGCCCTATTCACAACGAACGTTCATTGGCTAGTCGAGCGACACCATCTACGAGCCGGTGTAGGATGACACTCCCGAATAAAGTGAATTCATGCACGAGGAACTCCGGTAGCAAGGTGGTTTCCACTTCTGGCGTAGGTGTGACTAACACACCAAGTTACTCTTCCTGACGGTGTGCATATGGTTAGCAATTATTCGGCAATGCTCCTCCACGAAGGTACCAACCACAAAACATATGCGTTCCGGCAGAGGAACGTTGATGAGCATACAAGTCCCCCAAAACACGAGTTTTTGGCACCACTAGTTCCGATCCGTTCGGGGACAAGCATCCATCCATTGACCAGACGTATTATGACGACTTTGACCAGGGTAACGTCGACATTGTTGATGTAAAGGCAACACCTATCTTGGAGGTCACCCAAAAGGGGTCAAGGCATCCGAGTGTGACTACGAGGTTGACGTACCTATTGTACTCACGGGTGTGTTTGCATGCATGCTGGTGCAATAGTCGTGAATCTAGGATGGGACTGCGCAAGCAGTATGGGCCAAAAGAAGAATTGATTCAAGATCAATGGGAAGGCAAGTTGAAGACATCGGTACAAACAAGTTACGAACCTGATATGATCGTTGATAATTTCACCAAACCACACATGGTGTACGGCCCTCAAGCTTCAAGATCCGACAATTCCGTGCAATGGGCCTACGTGTGCAAAGGCTCAGGGTACCCAGGTCACCAGCACAATTAACTACCTCTGCCAGAACAACATTACCAAGTTGAACCCAACTATAGATGTCGCCAAGACTTACAGGTAGCATGTCGAAGAGCTTCCAATGTCACGCTGGTACCTAAGGTCAACATTTTGTGGACGGGTGCTAACACATTCGGAATGAATCGTGAAGCGTATAACTACGCCGGCCCAAGGTATAAGCAAGAAATTGAAGACGAGATCACCAAGGGCAGCCCGGGTTCGTGAGGGCGAGCCCTAAGAAAAAGAAAGGAACGTTAGGCACATCCGGTATTCGTTTTGTATGAAAAAAATTTAATTCCAACTGGTAAGTCTAGTGTCGTAGTTCTTACCGAATAAAGACAAACCCTGCGAAGAGCTAATACTGGAGTCAGGGTAGCAGAGACCAGTGAAATGTTCAAATCTTTTAAATGTATCGATTTGGCGCGCATGTGTATATCTATGGTGCAATAGCAGCCATTGCACACATCAGCGGCACTCGCGTAGGGCTGCATCTATTCTCTAATGTAATTTGTACCCAATGAGATGCCTTCGGCCTATTATCTCGCCAACCTGTTCACGCACCCAGTCAGCCTCTAGCACCAGAAAGAAAGAGGGGGAAATAACGAAGAAACGAAAACGAAAACGGACACACCTTGAAAATCGTGTACGCTTCCACAGCATACACAACTACGCGGGCCCACTCGCCCGTCGTGAGGAGATCACGCCAGTACTGTGGGTTCTTCGCACGACCCCAGAGGATAGAGTGTGCATCCGTGATGCTAGCAAAGGATGTCGGGGGCTGCAACCGCTCAGCAATGTAGATTTGCTTCAACAGCTCGCGAGCGACTTCAGCGTTGTAGATGAGAGGTTGTCGGTATGCTATGTGGACCAAACGCAAGTCGACAAGGGACAAGAGACGTATAAGAAGACGCAGAGGAGACGAAGACGAAGTAGGTTACACGATGGGAGTGAACCAACATATTACAGTCCAGTCAGATCCCGAGCAGTTACCTGACAGAACAGAATGATACGTACACCCAAGCAACCCAGCAGCCCTTTCACCAAGAGGACCAAGGAAACGGCCTGCGCTCGTTAACAACTTCTGTGCTACACCTAGGGCATCTTGCACCTGCTTCGAACTGTTGGTTCCCTGAGAAGTCTGGTTGGTACTAGCAAACCGACGCCCGACGAATGACGGAGAAGCACAGCGCGAAGCCGCTTGACGGAAAAAGGAGGTAGAGAACGTCGACCGCATAAAACTCGTGCGTGTACCTTGGACTGTGTTTTTGGTGTTGGATGTCTTCTCCGTCGAAGACGCGCTTAGCGTGTAGTTGCGGAAACGAGAATGATACAGTGGGAAAAATCGAGCTCTTTTTCCGGCATTGGCCGAGTAAACCCGGTCACGCTAGTGCATGCCTTGTATACTTACACAGAACAAGAAATTTCATCGAAAGGCTCGTACTCCAAATTGAAGACATCAAATCGAACGAAATCGGGCAATTTGTTATCGCTGTGTGTATATTATATGATACACTACACCTCAAACTTTGGTTGCAGAGAAAGAAGCTCCTCCAGCTGTCCGTGCGAACGACTATCAGACCTTTGTATAGTACTGGCCACTGGTGACCGAAGCAAGTCACTGGGGGTAGACATAATCATATCCCAGAGTTGGACGGGGACCTCCGGCGCGGACCGGGTGGTACTCTGGCGTGAGTGAGAGATCGGCCACAGGGCCTGGTACTCATGCCTGAACCAACACCGTGGACATGACTGTTCCACGCGAGGAGAAGAGCGAGAGAGTAGAAGCGACAAGAATGAGATAAAGATGAGGTCATAGTGCGAGCTAAAGACGCCTAGGAACACGAGGGAAGATTGCACTTCGAATGGCTGCCAGAAAATGTCCCCAATGCTCTCTTGGTGTCAAAGCATGAAATGACTACACGAAATATTAACAGCAGACAACTCATCGACGCACCCCATAACGTTTGTGCGTTGATGCGTCTCACTTATGCTAGCCAAGTATACTCATCTTCATAGAATCAGGGTGAGCAATGCCACCAGTGCCCGCCTCCGGGGCGCCGACGAGTCACGGATACGCTGCCACGTCCACCTATAACCACACCCAATCGGTCAATGGGATTGGATGGCGCCAAGACTCACCTGTCATATACAAGGGGCACACTCTGGTCCCGGACACGTACCACGCTCGCGATGTTGGCTGCGGTATACTTTGCCCGAAGGCACACGAGAGCAGCCTGTTGGAGCAGCCAAAGTGCAGAGGTCGACGAAACTTTAACGATGGGGAACGCGGCAGAACCTAGAGACGTACTAGCTTGCGAACCATGGATTGCGGGGGCATTAGTCACGCAAATGATAATGCAAGTGTCGAGGTTGGCAGGGGGTACACCCTGGATGGGCCAGAGGCGCTATGGCTCGGGTCCACGGGATGAGCATCATTCATTGCTTAGTTTGGGTCAATTGCGTCTCTTTGTCGTGGTCGGCTATATACCGGTTAATAGGATATAGGCCAAGCAAGAAGGAATCAAGTAGCGCCAAATCGCAGATTTGTTTTCCTGCGTTCCTCGTGAGGCAATATCGTTGACAAGCAAGAGCGACCTGATCAAGGAGATTACAGGTCCTGGTGGTGTGGTCTGCACCCGGTCTATTAATGGACCTCCGATTTAAGCCGTCGAATCTCGCCACGGAGACGAAAGTGTGTCAAGTCCCTTGACGAGGTTGGCCAGAAAGGAGTGCCTTAACTCTACCATAGCGACAAGGGTGAGGCAAGCTGTGAATGGAGTAAAACGCTGCTTGTGGGGACCACACCTACAGGTGACGTTTGCATCCTGGCGACACACCTCTAACACAGGAGACGTTTTTCGACATATGAGTTGAACTTGCCGTTAGACTATATGCGATTGGCCGGAATCCTCCGAGTCATCACGCCTTCAGAGCTCGATCATCGTTGAGCAGCAATTCTGAATGGCTCCGTGAGGGTTTCACGACGCTCCTGCGATCCCTTAGATCGTACCTAGCCGACTGCACATTAATATTCCCATTCCCTCTTGGAGGACACGCGAACGGTCCCTGAACTACTTGTTCTACTTTAAGGACCTCAGTATATCATCAGGTTTACCTGATGTCATTATCTCATCTAGGTACATGCGTTAGTACGACATCACTTACCTCCAACCAACCATTAGGTCGGGCTACGCGAACCGTCGTGGTACCAGGGCAGCACCTTACCACTACCCGGACTATTAATACATCACATCTTGCAGCTACGTCCGTGTGCCTGGGGAAAGCAGCTGTCGTTGATAGATCCGCGGGGATTGGCCAGATGAACCCGAGGTCGAGGTCCCGTAGCGCAGTTGCGACAGCACCGGCGTCATGTGAGACAAGAATTTAGTAGGCACGGTGAATAAGTGTAGCACAGCTCAACGCCAGCGTTTTTTCAGGTTGCTCGTGGTAAAAAGTCTGTTGCACGTGTACAGTGAGCACGGCGGCGTCAATTACATGTAACAAGACAGCGGAGCAGAGGTGTCAACCCGTGACAAGAACGAAACAGAGGTCGCTTATTATTATAACTCTTCGGGCCGTGACTGGAGGTCGGGAGCGATGTCACTCGACCAATATTACGGGTGCCAAATGCCAATCGGAAACATACAAAAACGAGTAGAGCAATATTGACAGGGTCTAATATCAACCATACTGCTCAGGCCCGATGATCGTTTTATTGTCTTATCGGGGTCTTGCAAAACCTGAATCAGGACTTCTCCAACCATTCACCCATGCGCTGAATAAGGTCAGCTTTCTTCCCTGACGTCGGTAGACCCTTGCTTTTGAGCACCTCCTACGGTGTTTCAGAGTGAGCAACAATGACAAGGAACATTTCAATCACAGGGGACCATACCTTGAGCTGATCGACCCGAAGCTGTCACGATTATAATCATTGGTTAAGATCCAGTAAGAGCTTGGATGAAGTGGCACTCGACTTACTTTGTCTAGCGTTCCCGCAGCGTACTTACTCCTAAGGTCAGCTTCGTCTACTGAGACATCCTGAGAACAAAAAGGTGCTTCGTCGTCAGCAGTGACGACGCAGAACAGATCCGAGCTTGACGACGAACAGGCTTTCTCTTTGTTCCCGTCGTTGCGAGAACGGAATTGTAATTCTCGTCGCTTGACAACACTTTTTTCCATTCTTTCAGTAGTGCTCCCGCACGCTGTGTGACACGTCCATCAACCTTGACGGAGTGCGACTGGGAATTGTCAAAACCTTGTGAATCATATCATATTTGGGCCGCGTCAGGTCTTCGAACGCTTCTGTATCGAATTCTTCACGGAAGGCACTTGCCTGGAGTTGAGCGTTGTGATACGAAAGCGCTAGGAGATCGGTTCAAGTACAGCACACACAGATGAGGTGATGCGCACGTACCAGGGTTTGGATAAGAGTCGGGAGGATATGTACCGTTCTTGACACACAACTTGTCGATCCAAGCCCTCGCAGCATCCTTGGCTTCTTCCGCAGCTGATACCGGAACAATATGAGTAACCTGGTGTCAGAAAATGAATCGATGTACCTCTAAATGCTTCGGTAATGGGTGCAGTACGAATATCGTCAGCAAAGGGTAAAAAGATGAGGTGGAATCCGGCAGGTTCACTCCATCCGCCCTCTTCAACTGTTTCGGCCTAAAATACGTTACTACGTCAACAATCTACAAAGCAAACTAGATATCACTCACCTGTGGCACAAGGGCGCAGAACACAGGAGTGGCGTTGCGTCGCACGAGGGCGAGGACCAACCCAATCTTGTCCTTCTCCAACATTTTCTGTAGAAGAGCGCTGAACGTGCGTTTACTCCCAGAATATTTCTGTAACAGCTCGCTTACACATGAAACGATGAGGAGTGCACGGTACTTACCAGTTCATCTGGATAAACGAACAGGGCACGTTTGACATTGTCCTCGAATGCAACCTCAGACTTATTTTTAAAGCCAAGAAGTTTGAGACCTAGAGGTGTGAGAATAAGAACATGCAATACAGTAGAGCTTAGAGGAAGTATAACCCGGTTCAAGGCCCATAGTACGGAAAGACCGGATCTCATCCGCAGTGTAGAACGGCTGTATAGATAGTCCTTCAACATGCTGTGGCCCAAGCAAAACCGAGGAGTTTACTCTGTGACCGGGTTTCGCCGCCCGCGTGATTGACATGCTCATCTCCCCATCTTCATCAGCGGGGTCTGCCGTACCGGTACATAACTTCCCGCCAAATAATATATTGCGACGATCTATCTCCACTTGTTGATCCTATGAAAGTGTGGGAAGTCAGGGGGACCCATTACACGGTCGAAGAATGCGAAAAGAGACCTCGTCAAGATAGACCGTTCGGCTATTTGCAACTTCCATTCGGTTTCCCAGGTCAATGAAGTATTTATATGGTCCTTTCTGTTGTTCGGTAATCAGACCATAACTGATGGACATCAAGGCACCGTCGAGAAGTTAATGAGAAAAACCTACCCTTTTATGCCGATCACGAACTCTTTGCCGAGTTCGAACGGGATGCTAAAGAGGGCACGCTTTGGGACCTCGTGGAATCGCATCTGAGAAAGAAGGTCATCAATCCTTGTGATTGAGATGGATGTTGGGAGCATCCCCGAATCGTCGTCGTCGTCGTCATCCTCCCCAATGGAATTGGACGGTAAGATTGACTAACATGTTTGAGATCAGTCATGAGGGTCACCCAGAGGAATGCAAACGGACAGAGTAAAACTTCGTTGGGTCGAACGGTCTATCTGGAGTGGAAATAAAAAATGGCTCGATTTGCACACCAGCTTGGGTGAGGTCCTGTCAGCATGGTCAAGTAACCTTTGCAAAACAATGTTCGCGAGCTACAAACGATGAGAGTAGTCTTGGAGGAAGTTAGTAGCTGCTTGCTATTTGGGTGCGGATTGTCATCGTCCGTGATTAAGAACACGCGCTTTGACGCTGTCTTGGGCGCGCTGAAGATAGTTAGTCAAACATCCCGAGGTAGGGCACAAAGGGTACACAACCCATCGCGTATCACCCAGTTACAACTGGTAAACACATCACCCATGGGCATCTTTTTTCCTTGGGTGGGAGGGAAGGTCCTTCGGAGTAGATTCGGGTCCTCTCTTGCCTCTTGAGAGTAAGTTGTTCAATAAATTAATATGATCAAATAAAACATATATACCATCAATCAAGCGAATAACGTCTTGTATTGTCGGCGCACTTATGGGTGAAATTTGCTGGTAGACAAAGCAATTTTTCTTGATCTCAGAAGCATAGCCCTTGACCTCGTTGAGTCGCGTCTGCCTCAAATATCACATCGTTGAACGTATTTTCAGAAAGGAGGCGAATAGTCTCACAGTGTTGAAAAGTAATACTCCGACAGAGTCGTTCGGGCCAACGATAACCTTCTTTTTCTGGATCTGCATAGCAGCGTCGAGGGCTGCGAGGAGGTGGGACGTCTTCACGTTTTCGTACATGGAATCATCTCTGAGTTCATGCATAGATTCAGAACAGTCGATGCAAAACAGTATCACGTCTCGTTTTCCTTCAAAGAACTACAAAATAGGGGTTACTCGGTAAAACGTAGAAGACACTGCAGACTGACCGACGTGTCTTGCAGTTCTTCATCTTCCTCGTCGTCAATCACGTTCCAGTCACCGAAAGGCGGCATCCTTGTTGTTTTGTTCTTATCGTGGTGGGCGTGGTGAATGAGACTGTTAAGTAGCTAGCAAGGCGAGTCAGAAGACGCGCTCTCGTCATTGTAACGCGTATTATGTCATCAAGTCATGTGACTTTACCCCTGTAGTGGCGCCCGCCAGTGCAATGGAGTTGGCAGCGCCGCAAACTTTCGCGAGAGCAACAGGACGAACATCCGCAACTTCCCTCAAGTCGGATAACCCATCACTAACATGACCACCCAGTCCACATTGCGGGACCTCCGTCAGATTTCAGTAACCGACCTTGTCGACACTGTCAAGTTACCCGAGCAGAAAATCCGGTACGACGAGGACGTCACCTATTGGAAGCAGACGATGGGGTATCATGATTATCAATTGTTCCTACGCCGATTAAACGAGTCCGTTGTTGGATATACTGTATCACGCGTGTCCGATTCAGATGCAGTGTCCGAGGGTTATAGCCAGGTAGAGGCATTCCCACTCCTTCCACCATGACCCACCAGGTTCTCAATGCACATGCTTGCTAGGCAATTGCCGGTCTTCTTACCGTTCTTGAGACGCTTGACAAGTGGATTGATGACTCGCCAGCCCAAAAACCCGGAACAGCCACGCCGCGCTTTGGGAACCCAATCTTCAGAGACTACTGGGGTGACCGTCTCATTAAGGTAGGTACACCCCCTCACGAATGTATCCGCTTCCACGTCACTCACTCTCACCTCGCAGGAATGTGACCACCTCCTAGGCACGTTCCTCGGGCCTACTTACGCCTCGGCCCTCCGCTTTCTCAAGCCCTACTTCCTCGAATCGTTCGGTAGCTTCCGTCGTCTCGACTACGGTACTGGCCACGAAGCCTCATTCGCCCTCTTCCTGTGCGCTATTACGCTTCTCCGCGTCGTTCACCCAAACCCATCAGATGAACGTGCCCTCGTTCTTCGTGTTTTTGTGCGGTACCTCCGCCTCTGCTGGCGGCTACAAGACACATACAAGCTCGAGCCGGCTGGAAGCCATGGAGTGTGGGGATTAGATGACTATAGTTTCCTCCCATACTTGTTCGGGAGCGGGCAACTCCGAGGCACGGCTCTCCCATCGGACTATTCACGTGAGCTTCAGGTAACACCTCTTGTTTGTTAGATCAGACGGTGATACCCGTCAACGCCGTCCTCGGGGTTAAACTCGCCAAAGACACACATCCCATGGATACCTTTGATAACCTGTATTTCATGGCGATCGCAAGGATCCACCAAGTCAAATACGGCCCGTTCTTTGAGCACTCGTCTCAGTTGTACTCAATTGCGACACACGTGCAGAGTTGGGCCAAGGTGAACAACGGCCTGTTCGAAATGTATCAGGCAAGTCAACCATTATATTCTCGATCATATTCACATACTCACGTGTCTACGACTGAAGGCCGAGGTCTTGGGCAAGCGCGTGGTGGTACAACATCTGCCTCTTGGAGGCTTGATAGAGTGGGACCGTTAGACACCACACATCACCGCACGTCGGACACGCCATCCGCGGAGTTGATCGTGCTCACGTCGCGTTCGCACCCCTGCCAATGACAGCCTCTGGTCCATCTTTGTTACTCCGTTGGAGGTGCGGTCTGCCAACCTATCAGTGGGACGGTGACTAGTAGCCGACAATAGCCGATCGTCAGGACCGCAGATGATTTCCCAAGGAATCCCAACCGCACCCGAAGTACAGTGTGTAACGCAAGCGTTTACATGTACTTTTAATGATGGCAGGGCCGGGTTGCGCTGTTGAGTGAAGGTATTTTTGACAAGGAACCTCGTTGCGAGATTGTAGACTCTCTCGTCCCTCGTTGACCTGACCTGTTTGTCACGTAAATTGTCCTGCCCGCCGGAAGTGAGTGACGAATGATGTGGCGTGCTAACGGGGCGGTCAGCAGCGTGGTACACATTACACATTGCACCCACCGGTTGACGGCATTGAGCTGATACAGACTCTCCACGACACTTCAGGTCGCGGCCACGGCGTGTTCGTGCGCCTGACATGGCATTCTGTGTCAAGCAATGCTTCTTATTTCTGCTAGATAGCTGGATTATCTGAGACCGCAGCGTCACGATTTTCTATCACCAATTGGCTTGCTGAACACAAGTTTGCCCTTGGTCGTAATCGTTACGCTACGCAAAGAACATTCTCCCTGGAACTTGGCAATTTTTCCCTCGCAGTCAATCCTACCAATCAACAAATGACCTCGTTTCTTTTTCCTTTTTTTCTCTGATTTCGATCACGCGCAACGAGAGAAATGAGTCATCACGACAACACGGGGAGATCCCGTTTATTCGTCTAATCCGTATAACGGCGTGATTAGTTGACTCCCTCCTAGCAGGTACCTCTCCGGAGAGGCTGTGGGACATGTGTTACTAGAGGGTATGGTGTATTCGAGGTAACTAGGCCGTACATACATGTCAATTCGAGGTATGAAAACAGATATCCCTGCAGTACCTGATATCCATTGCAGGGAGTCGACCGTCCACTTTTGCATTGACCCCCTTCCCGCGAATATCGTTCGAACCTCAGGGGCTTCCCCATCGAAATTACGGCAAGATAAATACCAAGATAGATGGTTGTTCTGATGGCAGTGTCGACGACCGCGTTCCATGCGGGGGCATTCCCGAGGCATTAAATTTTTATTATGGTGTCTCGGAAAGAGCCGGTAGCGACTACATGAGGACCAGTAAGGACAGAGGGAATCTTTGTAAAGCAAGCGCTCAGGCTATACCATAAGTGTCGTTTTAGAGTTCAGGTTGACGTGACGCTGCCCTGTGGTTCACACCCGACCTCGTGATAGTCCCAGGAGTCATGCCTATCTAGGTTAGATGAAAAAAGGCAGCATTTGAGGATGGAAATTTTTAGGGTGGTTGTTGGGTTGATGGCGGCCTGAGCCGGAACCTTGGTTAATTCGCTCCGTTGGGTGTCGGTACGGAATTACTTGAATGGTTTTTCCGAGCAAACACTTGACAAAAGGAGATGCGGCAGGATAGGATGGAATGACGAGAAACAGGGGCACATCCTTGGACCACACGACGCGCTTTCGATGCCAAACTTTCCAAATGCGCGTTCAGAAGGAAAAGAAGCAGTTCATTGACGGTACTTACAAATACCCCCTCGTGGTGTCCTGCCCTTGACCTCGGCGGTATTGACACGCATGTCATCTATCTCCGGCTCTCGTCTCGGGGGGCGATGCATTCCAAAACCAGTGTCGTTCTCCTGAATGATCGACTCCATCGACCAGGAACCGCGGGCAGTGGGCGCCGACGGAATTGCAGCACGCCATCCATGCACGCCATCCGATCGAACCACGATACATCGTTGGCGGGAGGAGCTTACGATTCAAGGAAAGGGCGTGATGCGTGGATGCTCGGAAATGAAGTGAAGAAGGGCCACGTTCTGAAACGAGAACGGAGCGTATCATTTGTGCAGGAAGTGCGTGGATCGTGTGTTTCGAGCCGGAACATGTTGCATGTGGCGCGATGAGGCTGCGCAGACTCCAGAAGGCCTACTACATAGAGTAATGGGTGTCGTATATGATGACACGATGCCCCCGGAAGGGAATCATTGCGGTTTGAGATGGTCCATTATGGAGTCGGAGCGGAGCTTGTGGGTAACTCGGAAGATTCTCGAGTGGTTGCTATGTATAGGTGGTGCTGTGTGCGTTTGAGGGGATAGTGCCCTCTGACCAGCTGGTCCTGCCAGTCGCTGGGGCCGTAGTCCATTGAAGGCGATGTCGTGTTCTTATATACAAGCGGCTGCGCGGCCCCATGCGTATTGGGTCGGTAATGTGTGGGCAGTGCGGCCTAGTGAAGCATGGATACAGCAACATCCATTTACGTAACGCGCCATCGATCGAAAAATTTGATCTACTACACACACCGACTTGAAAAAAAAACCAACTGCCAATCGCTTTTGCTACGCTTTCACAAATCGCATTTACCCGGTGGTCGTCATACGTACTTGCCCTAGAGCGTACCCTGCGACCTCCAGAGACTCACAGTGCCACCATTACTGATCAAGAAAGGAATAACGATCTCCGCCTGCTGACCCTTGAGTGAGCTGTCCATCCCGGTTCTCCCCTTCCTCTCTTAACTGCGTTCCGTTTCAGGTGGTCATCGGTTCGTGGTATGTCTTAAAGCCTCTCTCCTTCCCTTTCTTCTCATCCTTGGCCAAGGTGAACCTCCTTAACACAAACGTTCCGTTCTCTGACACGATCCTCTGTTCTTTGACACTCTCGAACTTCTTTACCTTTCTTTTCTGGTCCTTTCCCTCGCTGTCCTACGCGAGGATCCATTTTCTTCTGAAGTAAATCACATATAATACCGTCCTGGCTAGCCCGGCACCTCCGCAACCGTGGCGATTCTGGTTCGGTGATTCGAAGTTTCCAAAGCTCAAACTCAAGAGCGTGAACATACCCTTCTTCGAAAAAACACGTCGTTTCCGTATAGACACTATAGAACCCTTGGGTTTCCCCGATAAAAAAACGATGTCTCGCGTCGATATACTCTCTCCGGCAACACCCGTTGATTTCCACACGCCTGTTTCGTTCTCAGGTTCTCCGGGGTTTCGCGATACACCAGGCCTGGACCCACAGGAGGACCCTTCTCTGGTTCACGAAAAGTTTGACTCGGCGGTGGATGAAGGTGATGTCGAGACGATCTTTGTGTCTCTTCCGCCGCTCCTCCGGGGACACCCCGATGTCCATCTCAGGAACGGGATCATGAACGCTTCACGCAGGGCGGCCGAAAACAAGATTAATGCCGAGAAAGCGTTCTTTGTCGCCGATCTTGGCCAAGTGTACCGTCAACACCAACGCTGGCTCCAGTGTATGCCCGATATTGAACCCTTTTACGGTCTGTAGCCTGCTTTGTCTTTCTCGCTCTGTTATTCACGGGGGTGGTGTGACAGCCGTCAAGTGCAACCCAGATCCGTATGTGTTGAGGTTGCTGGCTGCGCTGGGCGCAGGATTTGACTGCGCTTCTAATGGCGAGATTGCCAAGGTTTTGGCCCTGGGTGGCGTAGAGCCCAACCGGATCTTGTTCGCCAATCCATGCAAGGCAACATCGTTCATCCGGAGTGCTGCCAAGGTCGGCGTGGACAAGATGACGTTTGACAACGAGGACGAGTTGTACAAGATAGCACGTGCGCATCCCAGGGCGAAGCTTGTCGTGCGTATCCTCGCCGACGATTCCAAGAGTGTCTGTCGTTTTGGTGTCAAATTCGGGGCATCTCTTGCGGTGGTACCTCGTTTGTTGACGAAAGCGCGGGAACTGCACCTGGACGTGATCGGTGTGAGCTTCCACGTCGGGAGTGGATGCTATGATCCGACGATCTACGAGGATGCGGTGCGGCGTGCGCGTGACGCCTTTGACATAGGGACGCAGGTCGGATATCAATTTTCGTTGCTGGACCTCGGGGGCGGATTCGAGGATGCCCGCTTTGAGATAGCAGCGTCAGTGTTGACGCGGGCGATTCAACGCTACTTTCCGGACCGGACGGGTATCAAGGTGATTGCGGAGCCTGGGCGGTACTACGTTTCACGGGCATTTAGCTTGGCGACCAATGTCATTGCCCGGAGGGCGCCGATGAACGAGGAATCTTCGGAGCAAGAGAGTTTGAAAACGGAAGACCCGCGGGTGATGTGTGAGTAAGGTGCTTTCTTTGTCGTTTCTTTTTATTGACATGATATAAATTCAGACTACATCAACGACGGGGTGTATGGTGCCTTTAACTGCATCATGTTTGATCATCAGGTGGTAACGCCACATGTTCTGTCTATGAACGGGTCGTTCCATGTGTCGGACACGGAGGCCATGTCGGCAAGCAGCGTGTGGGGGCCGACGTGCGATTCGCTGGACCAGGTGTGCAAGTCGGTGATGCTGCCAAGCCGGCTGCAAGTTGGGGACTGGCTCGGGTGGCACGACATGGGTGCGTATACGGTGTGTGCTGCGAGCCAATTCAACGGGTTCGAGCTGAGCGACGTGGTGTACACGATAAGCAAGGGCGGAGAGGAAGCGCGGGAGGTGCTTCGCCGGTACGCGGCCGAGGGCCATGGACACGGGGAGATGTAAGTGGGAGACGGGGATGATGCCTGGTCGGTAGGAGGCGTGTGTGCGGTCGCGGTGTAATTTACTTAAATCGGGAACGTTGATGCGTAATGATTATTCCGAGGTTGTAGCGCAGTAAACGCAAGCGAGAGCGGCGACTCGGTACCGATGAGGAGTTGTTAGCATGTACGCCAAGTTGCGTTGCCCGGCCCACGGATGGGAACCTGGGTGAAAGGAGTGAGTGCTGGGAACGAGGTTTTGTCATCGAGGGTGATCGACGGTGTGTGGTGCTTCCAAATTCAAGGCACGCGTCGCTACGCGCTTCGAAACCGTATCGGGTTATATTGCGTTTCCACGGCGGACGTCGATGGATGGAGAGCGTCCGGACTGCCAAACGCTACCGGAAGGAGCCACCCTGGGCAAGGGCGGCCCTGTTTCATGGAGCGAGGCAGAGGCAGAGGGCCGGAAGTGGCCGGGAGGGGGGAGCGCAGTGCGGCAGTGGCTGGCCGGGAGAAGATTCAACCGGGGGTGGCGTCAAACCTTGTTGGCGTCGGTGGGGGCGGGATGGCGGGCCGATGTAGCGCGTGGGTCAGGCGTTCACGTTCAGGTCCCGGGGTGTGTGCCTGGATCTGAAATCTTGGCGGTGCCGAGGGAACAGCAGGGCTTCGGTGACCCAGTTTCGTTCACGTTGCTGCCCGATTTGGATTTGTTGCTGTGATGCTGCGGTTGCCGAGATTGTGTCACGCTCGATGCACTCATGTCACACGAAACTCGTCACAACCGCGACATTTCCTCGTCGACGTGGCCCCGAGACGGTTGCGCTGCTAAATTTGCCGCGGAGTCTTCATTTCCCGGGTGTCGCTTTACTTATATCCCCCCACCTGATCGCATCCCCTGCCATGGATCCCTCCTCCTCCTCCTCCTCCTCCCCCCCGACCACCACCACCTCCACTGGAACGCGCTTCCGTCCCTATGCCAGCCCACATCACCAGGTCACAAAGGGCAGGTACATCACCAGCAACGACCCACGGGGCTACATGTCGGTCTCTCTCCCTTCCCTCAGCCCCTCCATGCTCACCCCTCCCCAGCCCCGTCTACGAGTACCCCCTCAATGGCCAGTGGATCATGATGGACATCGATGACGGCTACATCCTCTGGACCGGCATCTGGAAGGGTGCGTCCCTCCCCCTCCCCCCGCTGCCCATACTCATCGCGTGCTCCAGCGCTCGGCAACTCCAAAGGTCGGTTCCTCCGCGTAATGCCCCATCTCCCTATTTAGCCCTTTTCAGCCGACATCGTCAGGATGATCGATTCACAACCCGACCTCGCTCCTGTCATCCGTCGGGTGCGCGGAGGCTATCTCAAAATTCAAGGAACCTGGATGCCTTACGAGGTGAGCGTCCCCCTGTACCATGCCGTCCGCTTCGCCCTCATCTCGCTTCCTTAGGTCGCCCTTCGCCTGTCTCGTCGGTATGTAAATTCATTCCCACCCTGGCCTCCTAATTCACCCGCTTCAGCGTTGCATGGCCAATACGTGACGACCTCGTCCCTCTCTTTGGGTAATGTCAACTCTTTCCACACCCCCTTTTTTTTCAATTCACCGTCCCTCCGTAGTCCCACGTTCCCCGCTACTTGTCTCTCTCCCGATCAGGCTGGCTATGGTCAAGTCGTGTCCACCGCATCAGGACGCCGGCGACCTCGGCGGACAAATCAATCCGCAGCGCCTATATCATCTACCTCGCTTTCTCAGCCACCCTGGTCCTCCACCATCCCCGTCCTGCCTGGACCTGTCGAACATGCACCGCTCTATCATCGCTCTGAACAAGACACCTCTCCGCGCATGTATAATGCGCCATATTCTTATCTGCCTCCCCGCCAACTCCCCGATGCACGTGTTAATTCCCCGATGCAACGAGGTCGGCAACCATCTCCTGGATCCACATCGCCGCTCGTCCGCGAGCGCTCCCTACGATCGCGCTATTCCCCCTACCCGAGCTCCATTATGGCACAACGGAAAGCATCCACCGAGTCTATGACTCTCGACATCCCCTCCGCCTCTCTTCATGATACCATATCCAACCCACGGCAATGTAACAGATTGCCTGGAGATGAGATCAAACTGCCGCCCATCCAACCTCTCTCACCACCGCGTCACATCAGTAATCCTTCCTATGCATTACCACCCATATCTGCTCTCGAGGATCTGCGCGGCGTATCGTCGCAAGATTCCGCTGCCGTGCTAGAGCGATTGAAGATGGACGACGTAAAGGCCGATCCAGACGATGCCCGTTGGGCAAGACACCGCTCACTCTCCATGTCCGTGAGGTCCGTTGTTTGCTGCACTATTTAAGCACTTGGCTAACGACACGACAGGCCCAGTCACTTATTTCCGACACCTACATCCTGGTCGAGCGACCTCGTGCGTGCAAGAGCCCACCATGAGACCGTGGGCGTATCCCCGCCCGATTTCAGCCCCACCCAGCGTTCCTCGCACGAAGGCAGCTCGGCAGGTGCGATCTCGCCCGTCTCTCCTGCAACCCCACGATCGACGGAGGGACATATTCCGACACTCAAAAGCCGCGTGGGGCGAGTGGACGGACCTGGTCGGGCGCCCTACATACCTGATCACCCGGACTATTGTGTGCCTGTCCACCACCCCACAGAGTACCATCGGGCGAGCAAGGAGACTGACTACCACCGCAAGAACATGGTGCTGTCTGCAGGTCCAGACAGGCGCATTTCCGCACGTCACGCGCCAGAGAGCGACGAGAGCGAGGCCGAGCATTCGAGTATCAAGCGACCAATAAGACCGTGGTAGTATACCTGCCTTCCATACCGTCGCAACATCTCGGCATCGTTTTCTCCCTTGTGTCATCCCATTGTCTCGTTCTCCTTTGGCAATCCTCGGTTACAAGTGCCGTGTGGTTCACTTATGCGCGTGCTTTTTGTTCCTATTTCTGTTGTTCTTTGCGTCGTCCCCCCCTTTTCTTTCGCTGCTTTCCTTGAATTGCCCAACGAGGTGCTAAACTATTACCCGCACCATTGATTCCCCTGCATGGCTTGTACCCCTCCATTTCGCATCGTCGCACATGGCACACAATCCTCGGTCACTTACGCTATTAGAGTGATCTTTCTGTAATCATAATCGCTACCTCTCATACGCTTTATCAAGCAAAAACTTCGTTGGCAATTTCTGCTAGTTGTATCATACGGTGAAGATCATAATAGGTTATATATGTCGACGCAGATTTTCTTTCACCAACAGCGACGTTCTCCATTCCGGGAAGTGATAATCGTATTTCGGGTACTTGATACGCACGGTAAGACAATTGGAGTTTACTATAATGAGACGAGCGCAAGGCAGGATGATCGCATAACCTGCGGTTGGGTCGTTATGGACTTTCCCGTAATGCCAGAAAGAAAACGCTTTGGACAGCCATCGGAGCTAAAACGAGATCACGCGGGTTCGATCATCCTCAGGTGTGTTCGGTATGTTCTAAATACCCTTTTTTTGTTTCCATTTCAACAAGCACGGCCTGGTAAATGGTCTCGGGCGAGATCTGGAATGTGTTACGTTGCCCAGTCACGAAATTGTCTCTGTTGACCTGTTTCATCTTGATCAGGAGGTTCGAGTTTTACTTACGACCGAGGCCTGGCATGTGGGCCGTGCTGGTCCGATCCTCGCCCCTTGTGGCTCTTGTCATGACAATAAGAACTGGACGTATTGGCGCCGACACGGCGATGTGTTTGGAACGTGTTTGGAGTTACCATATGGACGCTGGTGCGGGCGTGTGAGGGGACGACGGCTGACATCGGGTTGACATTTAGACTTCAGAGGCTGTCCCTTTAGGCGTCGTGTCAAGCCTCGAGGTGTCATCGTCGTTCCTGACTTGGGTCGTGATGTGTTCGGGAGCGGACGGGTGACTGGGTGCACATGCTGAGGTGGACGTAGAGAGGAAATCGGTGCTCGGGCTCGGAAGGAGGTGCCTCGGCACCCCGATTGCTGTATCCTGGTTGCGATATGGGGCAATCATCATGGATCAGTGACAGATGTAGCGCTGCGAGCGGGATCAAGACAGATCCGTCACCGGTCGGCGGCGATGTAATTGACAAGCGACGAAGTTCGACATGATGGGATGGGTATGGCTATGTAATACGTATTCAGAGCATCGGGGGTGCTCTCACTCTGTCGAGAACGCGGGGTGCCCGGGACAAACGACAATAGTGCAAGCGAGGAGGATGCTGGATGGGGATCGAGGCGGTGCACACCTTTGAATCTTGCTGAACTCGTTCAGGGTTTCATCTGGGTCTATTTTAGTTCCTATTCAGTTTTTGTTGCTACGCGCTAAAGCGACATGCGCTGAGTAGATTCTAAGCGTGTGCAAGCGCAGTAGTGTTGACGCGTATCGGAGGTCGTCGATATCCAAATATGTAAGGGAGGATTGTATTATATCGACGGGGCGGATTTGGAGCATGTTTTAGATGCCGGCGAATACGTGGCCTTCTTCACTGTGATTGGCTGGAAAGAGGGAACTTTTCTGTAAAGCGAGGCAAGATGACGTGGAAGAGGAGCCAAGAGGTTCTAGGTGTGCTGACATGTTTGAGGGGGCGTTGGGCGCTGGCGTTGGCAGTGGCACGTACATCCGGCAGTCTCGCATAGTACGCGGAGACAGTTACGGGACTCCATCGGCGGTATATAAACACCGGAGTACGATCGAGGGGGCATGGAGAAGAGGCGGATATGATGAATGTATTTAGCCTAATGGTAATGGCAATACTGAACGAGTGATGCTCATCTCATCTGTGTCATAGCGGCGGATGCCGACGACTGGTTCCGATCATGGCTGGAGACGGAGAAGATGTGAGGCTGGTGTTTTATGTCGAGCGTCCGTCCATGATGCTGTCCGTATCTCTCCGTACATCGGGGTAGCGTGAGTCAAGGATAAGCACCCGCTGTCATGGGGTTGTTATGGGTATCCGCATGGAAAGGGACGGCTAAGAATTGATTGCCCTAGTGGCGGTACGGCTGTGTGCACGTACTAGTATGTGTCCTGAAACGAATGATATGGGGAGAGGGCTCCGTTTTGGGAACGCCATTTTCTGAGCAGGTGGCGTTACAGATGACAGTGAGATGCACTGACCCGTTGTCGGCGCTAGGGTTGACTTGGCCCAACCAGTACTACTAGTAGTAGTACACTGCTAGTCTACGATTACTCAGTACCATTGTATAAGCATTGCGGTAATGCCCGAAAAAACCGACGCAACACTTTGACCAGAGTCGCCCGAACGGAACATCGCCCAACCATACCGCGCACAACGGAGCGCGTCGACCAACACGAGCAAATTCCCCTGCGGTCCCTGCGTCGGCAGCAGTCACCGCGTTCTCCGCACGCTTTGGCCATGAAGTTCAGGTGTGACAGCTACTAACCCCGGACCTTCACCCATTGACACCGACCAGTTCAGCCCTCAAGTTCAACGCCGTCGCAGACTGGTGGGACGAATATATTGCGTATGCCACTTCCCGTAGCTCTTCTCGTCCCATGCACTCACGTCCGTTCTAGCTATGACGTCCTCAAACGCCATATTTACCAGCTCGAAAAAGAGCACCACCGTCTCAGTCGCGCAAACATAGATCTCGAGGCCAACGAACGGACCGCACTCGTGGAGCAGCCAGACTTCTCATCCATCGATGGTGTTTTCGTTCCCCTTCTTGACCAAGAGCTCCACAAGATATCCCTATTTTACGAAGGAAAGGAAAAGGAACTATTTGACGCCCTACAAACACTCGAGGACCTCGTCGCCGAGCAGGACGAAGCTGGCACAGCCGCCTGGGAACACTACATGGATGACTATGCAGACGAAGACGACGAAGACGACGAGGACGAGGAGCAGATAAGTGGAGAACATGTCCGTTTTGAGGATGAGACTCTTCCGAAGCGACGGCGAAGAAAGTCCAGCTCGGTCAGCTTTCGTCCCCGTAGCGGGTCAGGTAAGTTCATGGAACCCATGCTCGGTGCATCCGCGTTGACGTCTTGCAAGGCGCATGGAATGCCCCTCCTGGTCGTCGTTGGAGCGTGTCCTCCCCCGACAATCGTCACGACATCGAGGCACGTCCGTCCTCCTCTCGACCACGTGCCAACAGTCCCAGCAAATCGCCGATGGGCAGCATTGCTGGCAGACTCATGAACATGAGGGATAGTATTACTTCGCTCCCAACGGAGAGCGTATGGACTGCCAAGACCAACTACGCTTGGGACATCCGTCTCTTATTCAAGCGCAGGATCACTAATCTCTACGTTTCTTTCTCCTCGTTGAAATCGTACGTCGAAGTCAACCATTCTGGCTTTCGCAAGATATTGAAAAAGTACGTGCCGGGTGCGTCCGCATGGATCAATCTTCTGACCTAGTGACAGGTACGACAAGGTCACGTACAACGAGGTGAGTCGTGCCCGTGACATGTCTGCGGTCACCTAACGCAGGTTATAGCTCAAAGACCGGTACATGCACGACGTTGTAGAGACTTGGCATCCCTTCCTTCAGGACTCCAAGGACAAGCTCACGGCTGCAATAAATCGCCTTGTTACTCTGTATGCAAAGTGTGTCACCGGCGATGATCCGACTGCCGCTGTACAACAACTCAAAGTCCATCAACGAGAGCATATAGCCTGGGAACGTAATACCGTCTGGCGCCAGATGTTGGCGCAGGAGCGTCATGGAGCGGGGGATGTCTCTGACTTGATGGGCGGGGCCATTCTACTCCGAGAAGAAGAGACCGGCCTTGTCGACATCCCAACGCCAATTGGGGGATTCAGAATTAAACGGAAGAAAGTGTTCCTTATGGTTGCGATTGTTGTCTTTATCGTGCTCATGAACACGGACGTCGTCAAAGATGGCCCCGAAGCTAATAAGTGCTTCGCCATCCTGATATTGAGCACAATTATGTGGGCATCCGAGGTTTGTGTGCGATGTGTCTGAGTAGGACATTCAAATTAACGCCGTCTAGGCGATTCCACTCTTCGTGACCTCAACTCTCATTCCATTCCTCTTGGTTGTCTTCAGAGTCATTCGCTCGGATGGCGAAGTCCCGGTGCCGCTGTCGACGTCAGACGCAACCAAGTGAGTCATGGGTTCTCCGTCCAAGTAACTTCGTTGATATGCGCCACTCAGACATATATTCTCGGTCATGTTCTCGCCTACGATCATGCTTCTTATCGGTGGTCTAACAATTTCTGCCGCCCTCAGCAAGACCAACATTGATCGGATGCTGATCACGCGCCTGTTGAGCATGGCCGGTTCAAAGCCTCGAACAGTTCTTTTGGCTTTTATGGCCGTCTCGTGTTTCGCTAGCATGTGGATCAGGTGTGTTCTGATTTATATCATTTTTCTCTTTCCAGTAGAGGATTGACTCGTATCTTCAGTAATGTCGCCGCACCAGCGCTCTGCTTTACGTTGATTCGCGTACGTCGGGTGGTTGCGGTATGATTACTTTGTCTAATTACCTACAGCCTATCCTCCGAACGTTACCTGCGAGGGCCTCCTTCGCGCCGTGCCTGATCGTAGGTCCAATCAACTTGACACAGGCTCGTGCACTGACAGATATATTGTTGTGCACAGCTGGGAATTGCGCTCGCCGCCAACATTGGCGGTCAAAGTTCGCCTATATCTTCACCTCAGAATCTAATTGCCATTGGGTTCATGGAGCCCCAGCTCGATTGGGGGAGCTGGTTTGTAGTCGCACTACCTGTATCCATTGTATCCGTTGTACTCATCTGGCTGCTCCTGCTTGTGAGCTACCAACCGGCCCGTGCGCCCGACGGAGACGGAGAGATCGAAATAAGGGCAATTAGGCCAACGAAGGAATCGTTCACCCTCAAGCAATACTGGGTGACTGTGGTATGTCTCGTGACGATTGGCTTGTGGTGTATCGAACACAAAATCGAAGATGCGATTGGGGATATGGGCATCATCGCTATCATACCGATCGTTGCGTTCTTTGCGACTGGTGTCCTCAAGAAGGTATAGTGCACGCGAGGGGCTGTAACGTCCTCGGCTGACACATTTGGTAGGATGACTTTGAACAGTTTGCGTGGACCATCGTGTTCTTAGCCATGGGCGGAATTGCACTTGGGAACGGTGTCAAGTCGAGTGGACTTATGGATACCATGGATGGCATGATCCATCACATGCTCGAGGGCAAAGCCCTCTACAGCGTTGTTATTGTGCTTTCGGTCATCGTCCTTGTATGTTCCTTCCTTATTACCTTCCCTGTTCATGGTTCCTCATCCCGTTGCCCCCCCTCATTCGTAGATTGTCTCCACATTTATTAGCCACACGATCGCCAGCGTCCTCCTCGTTCCTATTGCACAACAAGTCGGGAAAAACCTTCCCGGAGATCATGCTAACTTACTCGTTTTCCTTACGGGCTTGATATGTTCTACGGGAATGGGCATGCCGGTGTCTGGCTTCCCAAACCAACTTGCGTGCGTCACATTCTCGTCATTGACCTGTTTGTGGTTCGTGCTAATTTAGTGGAACGTTAGGGCTGCCCAAGAGGACGATCTTGGGCAAGTTTACCTCAGCAATATTGACTTCCTCAAGAATGGTATTCCGGCGAGCATCATCGCAACAATGGTACGTGTTCCCATGGCCGCGCGAGAGGGTTATCCGGGCGTGACTGATGAGTATCATCAGGTCGTATCTACCATAGGGTACTTACTGATGTTGGTGATCGGGTGAGTGCACACGCATTGTATTTTGGTCGCATTGATGACTTGAATGTTGGTAGACTCTGACATGGTGTTGCACTTGGGCCGTGAGGGTAGATAGTCACCAGTAGCTGACCTAATACACAATGTCAGTGTTTGAAGCCCAGTGAAAACTGGGTATGGCCAGGCATGACCAGTCTCACTGTGTATGAGCTAAATATGTAGTTGATATAGGATAATCTCATCCCTATAAAGTGGGAGTTATTGATGCGAGGGGGCAGAATGGGGTATCATCAGACCTCAATTGACCTGTAAAATTCATAATTTGTGATATTTAGACGAGATGAAGAACAAGAGGATCCAACATTGCTTCCCGTCCGGTGGGTCTCTAAGCCCTCCTGTTCCCCATCGGCATGGTCCTCGGTCTCTCCCATAGCCGGTGGCACATCCCTCTTTAGGTTTCGTCGCCTCTCGTCACTCACCAGATCTTTGACGAACCCAACCTCCACAGAGCCTTGCCCTTGCGCTCACATTTGCCGGTATCATCCTTGGACACGCGCACAGGGGTAGACAGCTCCCCATTCATTCCACGGCTCGCTTGAGTCTTGGATTCTCCTTCCCGTCCTCACCCAACTCTTCCTCGGCATCTATCTCAAACTACACATTCACGAAAGGACGCTCAGACCGTATGCCGTCCGTGCACACGGTGTCCTCGGACGGGCTTGGGCAATATTAGGGTCGGTGCAGGGCTTGTTTGGCGTCATCGTCCTGCGGGGTCTCTATGGCAAGGTCGACGTGGGGCAGTGTGCAACGCATTATATCATGATAAGCAGATTTCTCTTGCGAAAACGACGCGCTTATCTCGCACAGGGAAGTGCATTCGTTGGCTATGGGATCTGGTCGCTGCCGAAAATTGGGTACGTCGCAGTGCAAGGAGTCCAGAGTGGGGAGATTCGTGGGTTATTATACTCTGGGTCCGTTTATGTTTTTCAGGGGGTGTACAATCAGGTTTATATTGTCCTATTTTACAAGGGTATCGTCAACATGTTTACGGAGCATCATGGAGGTGGGTGGTCAGTCAAGGAATGTGATCTTTCGTCTCTCTATCTTCCCCTGTTTTCACACCATACAAGTGTACTAGGTGTGGTTTAGTGGGCAGGTGGTGCATTGGGCATTTACCTCTCCCGTAACAATCAGGCATGTCACATTTTCGTTCTTGTCTGTAGCCGTTAGCTCAACATTATTAGAGAAATGTCGTTCCAGGCTTGATGTGGGTTATCCCAGAATCGTCTCTGCTGATCGAGGTTGCAAGCTATTCTTCACGATAGTATCATCTTGACTGGTTGGGCAATGTCAAAACACGCCCAGGCATTCATGTTATCCACCGAAGTGAACCTCGTCTCTGACCAGTCTAAACTGTTTGTACTGACGCGTTCCAAGGTGCACGCCATGTTTGGCTACACGCTCATGCTCGCCGGACTCGCGCGAATCATCGACATTTGCTTCATCATTCCGAACTCGTCAATGGGATCGTTTGATGACAACTCAAGCGAGCACACTCCCACGGTGGGGGTCAACGCGGATGGTGACTCGAGATCGAAAGCAAGAGCAGCGCT
>JBBPKJ010000105.1:0-49080 GCA_038089195.1 Brasilioporus rufonigricans | reverse complement strand
CGAGACTTAGTAGTTTCTCCGGGCGGGTACGAGGGTCCGTCATACGTATCGATTCTGACTATCGAACCTGCACTCAACTGAGCATCTTTGTATGTGTTTACATCCTAACCCTCTCCGTCCGGCCCACGAATGCGTATCATCGTGTCACCCTTGGTCGGGTTGCTGGATTCTAAGGACGAATCTCGCAACAACGTCGCGTCCCCCCCGGTGACAGAACAGGTCGAGACGTGGTGGTACTAAATGTTTTCCATCTGGTTCTCGGCCATCATGGACGCCGTCCTTACGTACATTCTCCACAGAAACCAGCAGTTGGGGCGAAAACAATCGTGATTTTTGGTACCTTGCAGCTTCGGGATGTGTTCTTTCACTGGGCGTTTGCGACGGGATCGTGATCGACCCTGTTTGGCACTGGTTCTCGTGGTAAGGTAGCGAAAGGCCTGCAGTGCCCAGGTTCCAGTCCACGGTCTACCAAGAAGCGAAGCCTCGGTCTGCGCTTCACTGCAAGTTCATTAGATTTCTCTTTCCATCTGCACGACCATCTCTTACATACTAGTGGTCACATTTTCCCGACTACGTCGATGTCCCGGACTCCGGCGGGTCACATACAAACGATATCCAGAGCTAACCCACGTTGGCCGTCGAGCAACCATATGTCCGAGGAGCACCAAGCAGAGTACTACCAAGGAGCCAAGCGTGATCCTCTACTGTGAGCCCTTCGGGATCGATCATGACGTCGTTGCTGATGGTGTCTGCGAGGTCACTATCCAGCAGAAACTCACGGAAGAGGGAAACGCTGTAACAACTAGGCTTCGAGTTAGCGCTGAAGCAACCTACATGCGCCCTGGTCCACTCCTGTTGCGCGAGAGGTGTATGTCCACTCTCAGATGACACAGCCCATACTTGACTTTTCGATGCATCCGGCAGTTTGTACTAGCGGTATCGCCAGCAAGCCAGGTATCACACCGTTCATGATGCCCATTTTTGGAAGAACCATTCTTGCGAAGTTCACTCCCAATGATGCCCTTGTCAATCGCTGACAGATCTCACACAAGCCGACCGGTCACACGTCGTCACTTATGTACATGTAGCCTCGTATGCTTGCCGACGTGGCAAGCGTCTACCCCCGTATTTGTTACACCGTGGTACCACACCCCACGGAAGTCTCGGGTGGTGGTGAGAATATATCCTGAGCTTTCTGATGATTACATTTACTCCATGCGGCTTGGCTGGTATTCGCTAGACAAGTACTCGTGACGGCATTCACCTCCATTGTCCAATCTGGAGTTAGAAATACCAGCGCGCGCACGCGTTAAAAGTGCCGCGAAATGTCGACAGACGCCGCATCCAGGGTCGCGCTGTCGTACCTGCACCTACTACTAGTGGAAGGAGCGCATTGCGATTGCGATTGTCGGGGATGTCGATGATCGACGATCAGTCGTCGACTTGAAGTTAATGGGATGTACAGTCCCGTACATGATACGTCGAGCTTGTCCGACGGACACAGGGGCGCCTATGATGCTGACCCTCCGTAAACGAGTCCCAGCTTGATGCCCCTTCCGTCGGCGCTCCACATTTACAATTGTGATGACTAAAGAACACCCACCGCATCACTGGCTGTCAGGGATGGTTGGGTTTATGATGGACCACCCTAGCACCTACAGCTCTCGAGAAGCGACTGAAGGGTAGCATTGGTCAGCACGAACCCCCACACACTCACGCATGTACGCACGTCGCAAAACTAGTTTCGGTTGGACGCCCTCGCTGGATGTTTGCTTTCATGTCCGTGACAATCAAACACCATACATGTTGTCCTTTGCGCCGGACACATCAGTGGCTCTACTCATACACACGGCTTCCGAGGATCAACTAGAGGCACTGCTCAACTGGGAGAGTGGGACACGTCGAGTGGGGTTGCGATCATGTGGTAATGCGAGCGAAACAGATCTAGTCTAAATGGACACACGATTAAAGCTCTCCGTTTTTTGTGATGACGAGGCTGTGTTTTCAATGACATGTGTGGAAAAGCGACTCGAAGGAACAAGGGGTACGCGCGGGGCCGGCAGCAAGGACAAAAATGCCGATCGCTTGCACTCGGAATGTAGAAGTCTAAGTGTTAGACATCATGGAATGGAGAGCGCGTTGTCGTGGAGCGCTCCCGTCGGTGCGAGTGATTCCATATCGTGATATGTCTACAATTAGACTGGGGTAGAGCTTGCGTGTCCCGAACGTCCGTCGGCGACAGTCAGCGTCACAAAGATAGAGAGTGCCGATGCAATCGGTATTTACGAGCCTGAGCATGGGTACAGACGCGTCGCGCTAGCTACATGTTGCGCAGCGAGATTCGCGCGTCCATAGCAACCTCGTCCCCCTCCGACCACCGTTGTTCGCCGACGACGCAATCTAAACTTACAGGGAACGACGTTCCCGCGACGCTCGACGACATCCATCACGCATTTGCCCGCCGCGTCTATCTTGAGTTACCGAACCCATCTCTGGCGCCCTGCACGGGCTCCGAGTCGGAAAGACCGCGGAAGGGCGACTACATCGCATGCATCGCACGCCGTTATCTCCAAGGGGCGTGCGGCGATAGTGATTTTACTAACAACGATCCCTGGGGGGTCTAGCGAGAGAGGCCAACCTGGATGAGGGAGGGACCGTCGGTCATTGCGCATTGGTCACCGGCAACTGTTCGCCCCTCCGGGGTCTTAAACGTTGCCGTCTGGCGTCTGCTCGAATCGTTTAGGGGTCTTTCTTGCTTCGACGGCATTCGACCACGGTGGACGAGCAACGGAACGACATGCGTCGGGCATACGCGACGCGACGCTGGCTGGTTAGGTGCACGGCGTTGGTGCTTGTCCCGCTCCACGAATCCGACCTCAATGGAGGAGAAGCACTTCCGTCAGTCACGCCACGGACGCGTCCAGCACGACGTTGGAACTTTGGCCCCAGCGGGCATCGATCGAGAACGGGCGACCCCCGAGGGCCGAGAGCGACGGAGACCCAGCGCCGCCATCGCGAGGTCGCCGTCGTGCACACGTCGATGCGAGTGAGCAAGCGGAATGACGGGCATCCATCGTCCAGTTCACGCCTGTCGACGAGGACTCGAACAACCCACCGACAGTGGTCAGTTGCAAAGGTGCGACGACGACGGACGACTTTTAAAAACGCGAGGCGTCGTTCAAACCACCATCGACGCTGTGCACCGCGTCGTGTTCAAGGTTGCCCGTCCGTTGCGTTCGTTTAGCCTGGCGACGAACTCCGAAGTCGGAGAAATCCAACTCACGCGTAAAAGGGCTACCACGCCGTACGTCTGAATCCTACGCAAGAAGTACGGCACGGCGAGTACGTGGTTCCAGTTCGACGTTCGAGGCGTCGAAGCCACGATGCACGGGGTCGACTTTAGTTACTTGGTATGAGCCGATCCGCGGCTACGTCGCTACGTCACATTTCCAATCCCGACCATCACGGCTTGCATTTTTCTTTTTTCTCGTTCGATTGTCCAGAGCCAGAGTCCAGACGAAATTGTCGCATTCATAGTGGGTCTGGAGCAGAATGGCCGATAATGAGGGTCTCGTGCGTTATCTTCCTGAAGTCTTGACATCGACAGCATATGGCCCGACCTGACACGCGCCTTTGGCAATCTCCGATATGGGCGGTTCGTTCTCCAAACTCAACTTTGCTTTTTGTTTGCTGCGCTGCTTCTGACGAGTCCTCACACCCCGCGTCCACGATAGGCAAATGAACGCATGGTTCACGGAACGTGACGTCCACGGCACATGGGCGGGGCTTGTGCGCACCGTGTCCTCCCGCGCCACCATCAGAAGACACCTCGCAGACTAATCTCGGTCGAAACCGACTCACAGGGTGGGCTTTTTCATTTGTTTATCCTTCATTGAGAATCCCTTCATGTTCATCCATTTCGTATCCAGCGTATACGCGTGGAAATGGTCCCGCTCGTAATGGCCAGATGCACATGACGAAACGCGGTAATTACCCCAGGGGCCATGTGTCGTTAAAGGTTTGATTGGATCGCGGTTTGGGTGCATGTGGATGGAGTAGTCGATTCGTTTTCTGTCCTTGGATTCGTCCTTGAACTTTACTTTTTTTTTCTTCGTCTCAGTCACCATTTACGCATCGACAAGGGGCCGCTGTTGCAGGGTACCGAGATACCATCGTCGTCACGTCCGGGTCCAGGTCCAGGTACATACTTGTCGTCGACTGAGGGCTGATCGCCCGTGACACTAGCAGGAACATGCCGTCGGCGACACAGCCCATGGTGATTGGGTCCGAACTTGACGACCGCAAAACAAGGGGGGAATCGCTACATATGTATCATATATACTTCAAATTGACAATCGCATGTCCACGTCAAACTGGAATCGCCCTGCCCCGACATTATAATTGCCGATTTGGAATTGGGGTGGTTCGCGGCTTTGCAGGCATGCGTCGCGTCGTTGACCACCGTGTCACGTGGCAGGGCATGCTTCTGCCGCACTGCGACGGGGCGAGCGGAGCCAAACAGGCGCGGCCTTAATCGACTCTCCCATTGGGCTCGCTTCCAGCTTCTATACATCTTTAGCTGTTGAATAGCTGGACTAAACAGGAGAAGCGCCTGCCCGCAGGGTAGAGGTTGGCCCTTGCTTTTACTAGCCATCGCGTAGTAGCGATTCAGTAGGCTCGTCTTCTCGATCGTCGCACAGCCCGAGTGGTCCTTTTTTTTTCTCGGGTTAGAGAACAAACTGGCGAAGCCTCTCTTTGGACTCGGAATAGGCCAAGGCGGAATGACCGCGACTATGGCGTCGTGCACATCTCGTGCATCGTACCATCGTGCAACATGATCGGTCTCGGGACCCTCCTAGCGTCTGTTTTCAGCAAGTCGGATGCTTGCGACGACCGGGCGAAACCACACGCACACAGCGCGTGTGTACACGTATCATGCTGAGCCGGGTGAAGTAGACGAGCCGCGACCCGTCCCGCGGTGCACAAGGTGATAGGGTCGAGACTGAATTCGAAACGCCCCGCAGCACCTCGCCTGGCATAAAGAAACGGGGGGACGTGTGACGTGCGCGCGTCTGCGTCTATAGCGTCCGACCCGGTCAGACGTTGCGCTCGACTTGACGTCTGTCGCTACTGTCGGGGAGTGTTGCATTTGTGCAGGCCAAAATTTCTCTGCATTGGATACTATCAAGGCCGTCCCTGACTGGGGTCTACTCGTTGGTGATGGCCCGTACGAGCCACGCTATGGGATCAGGAGAAAAGAAACATTTGTCATCGCCGAACTCAAGTGATCATCGATAAAGGCGTGCTCCTGGAAACCGTCTGTAATCGGGGCACAATTCGTTACATGTCGGTTGGCGTCTTTCAGACTTTGGAGTTTAGTGGTATCTATTTGACTACGCAACGGTGTCCTTGATGGTTAAAAAAAAAAAGAGGGTCCCTGGATCTCTCGTTGGCGAGCAAGCCAACAGCCAATCTCAGGCAAGCGCTCTGCCACAGGGAACGCGTGACGTTAACCAAATACGGAACTCACAAAACCCTAGCCGCTCCCTGAATTAGAGTAGCGGACGGGTATTTGGCACTGTACGGAAAAGGAAAGCGGTCTCCGTGTTTGAGGTAACGACAGATTAGTAGAGTGAATCGTCGCGATCGCGCGCAACAGCGATGAATGATCACGTTAATGGTCGCGTGAAATGAAGGTGACGTTCTGATTTGATGAGAAGAAGAGATGCGATGTGAGCACCATCTGACTTGGACATATATGAGTGGCAGGAGAATGAAACGTGACAAACTTGGACAAGGTCCTGGAACGACAGAGTGGTTTGAGCAGAATAGCATGCGGGGGGCGGCATCAATAAGTTACAACACAAGCGGTGCCGTTGGCGTGTGGCGTCAAATGGACTGAGGGACGACAAGCGACGAAAAGGCTTTAGTTCAGGGGACAGCAATGGTAGGCTGCAAGGGAAGCGGAGGATCGACACGAGATACATTGTCGGGGTGTAGGCTGAAGAGGATGGAGAGAAATGGAACGCAAGGAACCCGTATGTTGAACAGAGGACGATACTACACAGTGGGCGCAATTGATAATTGCTAATTGGAATGAAGGGTCACATCGGCAAGTGTGTAGGTAGTTGAATTGATCAAAGTGCAGGGAAAGGCTTGCGTAAGACAGACATGGACAGCAAAGGACTGTCGAAAAGTAAAGAACTTGAACAGGTTGATAGTTGGTGTCAAGGTGTGACTGACGGGGGGGCGAGCGACTCGAAACACACAGGTGGTACAATGGAGTTGACAAAAGAGACGAGGGGATGCCCGCATTTGCAGGAGCGCAATACAACGTATTGGCAATGGGTGCATAGTAGTACATAGTAACACGACGACATGGTTGACAAGTGACGTGAAGAGGGAGTACGGGACTTCTCATGGCAATGAGCGCAATTTACGGCGAATACGAGTGCGTGGACACAGGCGAGCGGGACCGTGAAGTAAGCGCGGGATGGTTGTCGGTGCCGGTGATGGCGGTTAGCGAGTGTGGCAATCGTGTTGTTGGGAGTCGGCAGAGAGCGGTCGCAGCGGGAGAGGGAAAGCGGGGAAGGAGGGGCGTTCTGGAAGTGATTGGAGGGAGACAGGATGGAGAGGGAAAAGGAAGGCTGCCAGTCCGGACGAGGCTGGGGATGGCCGGGATGGGACACGTTTGGAATGGGGGGTATTGATTAGGTAATCGACGGGCGTACCGAGGGACTGGCTCGGCTGGTGGTTGGGTTTATGTGATTTTCAGTCGTCCAGCCAGCAAATAAAATGGACTCGAGTCCGGCTGGTTTTTTTTTGCCCTTTTCGACCCGCGGATGTGTGTTGTGGATATGCAGTCCATGTCCGAAGACGACGCCGCATACTCTGCGCTTCTCGCCCAGCTCCTCTCCGACTCCGCTACCACCCGCAACGCTCGCGTCCACTCCTGGATTGAGCATCAGTATGACTTTGTCCTCTCCGAGCACCCCCACTTGCCTTTTGCGTCCTCCCGTCCCCCGTCCCCGTCCCCCTCTTCCTCCCTCGGCGCCCATCGCGGCTACTCCATCGACCGTCCCGACTCCCCGCTCCTCCCCCGCTCCTCCGACGACCGCACTTCCTCCCCGTGCCCCTCCTACGATGCCCTCTTCTTCCCCTCCACCAACGCCATCCCGGCCGACGACTTTGAAGAGCAGGAACGCGTCCGCGCTCTCCGCTTCATCGTCCAGGAAATGGCTCACTGGAAGTCTAGTGCTCCTCGTCTTCCCACCCACGACAAGGTTTGCACGCGTCCTCTACTCGTCGCTCTCTCTGACCTCTCCCAGCCCCTTCCAGCGCCTCCCCCCTCTCCCGCCTCTTCTCTCACATCATCCCGCGTCATGCGCTCCCGTTCGTCGTCCACCCGCATTTCCCGTCTTCCCTCCTTCACCAGCACGCTCTCCTCCGATCAGAGCCAGCCACAGGAGATCCCTCCCCCGCTCCCCGTGTCTGTCATAGTCCACGGTGAATATCAACATGACTTGGTTCTCCGCCGTGACGGCTACTTGCATAAGCGCGATGACTCTTGTGCTCCCTCGCTCGCGCATTCCCAAGACCAGGATGCCCAATACCTCGCCCCCATCGCCGATGACAAGGACTCTTTCCAGCCCTCCCCCACCTTGTCTAATTTCTCCTGTGCTTACTCGCGCGAAACATCCCTCACATCACTCTATTCCAGCTCTCCCGCCTCTCCTACCAATGGCGTCTTCTCTCCCTGTTCTCCAGAGAACATTGCCCTCCCTGCCTCCCCACTCGAAGAGGATAAGCCTCTCTTTCCTCCAGCACATGAGCGGACGCTCTCGTCCAGATCCTCTCAAAGTCTCAGCCCTCTCACTGTTTCCCTGCCCAAGACAACCGTGTTTCCGGCATCTCCCTCGTGTGCCTGTTTGCCTGCAAACCTGCCCGCTGGTGACGCGCCTCACCACTTGCGCGCCCCGAAACTAGCCACCCATTCTCAGTCACGTTGGTCTGTTGCGACGACGGCTTCTCTCGCACCATCAACTGTAGAGCCTAAACCCAGGGAGCCCGCAGGTCCAAGGACGCCCCCCAAAGAGAAGAAAGACAAGGGTTTGAAAACACCCAAGAAGCGTGCGCGTTTCATCAGTCTCATTTCTCGCTTATCCCCGGGTCGTAACGACCCTTCATCTACGACGGCATCCAATCAGACATCCGGCGATGTTGAGTACGACTCTGCAAACGACAGCGACGCCGAGGACAAAGAAAAAAGCAAACTCGGAAAGTCTTTGAACAAAAAGTCATCGCTTGCTTCCCTCCGAGCGTCGTTCTCTCTCTCTCGGGCGTCCTTTAGCTCGCAACGTCCTCCCATGTCCTCTTCGATCGAAGAGGTCCCTCCCTTGCCGACGTCCCCAACAGTGGTGTCACTACCGGCAGAACCGGCCGTACCCTCGGAGGTTGTTTCGCCCATTTCAAGGCCGTCTCTCTCTAGGATACCATCTCGAGGCATCCTCCTTGACTCTTTGCCTCCCATCCCTCAGTCAGCGTCCACGATCACAACCTTCCAGAGCGCATCTCAGCTTTCCATCTCTGATGCACATATTCAGTCGGCCTCTGACTCGCACATTTCTTTAGCGAGCTCCACCACTAACCCTAACGGATCCCGAATTTCTCTCCTTCCTGCCCTTGGCAAGCGGACGTCCTTGGCGTCCGCGGCAGGTGTCGAACCAGCGACTTCAGCCAAGCCGATGCCTGCTAACCAGGCGGCTCGATCGAAATCCATCTTTCGATTGACAGCGAAGCCGAAAACTATCAAGACGCCCATATCGCCGGGGGCCAAGGGGATGGCGGCGCCGTCCAGGCTTCCTGTCGCCGGTAGTGCATCCTTGCCTTCACCGACAACTGTGCGTTCCAGGATCCCCCAAGTTCCAGCCAAATTCAACCCGCCAGCCAAGCTGGCGACTGTGATCGCAACACAGTCACTGCAGGCCCCTGCACTTGTCAGTCCTGGCCTGACATCCTCTACGTCGAAGCTTCCGACGCCACCATCCCGCTTGCCGCCAAAAGTTCCGCGGCCTAGTGCGATACCAGAAAAACCACCGGTACAAATTCCGCCTTCTCTCCCACTGTCATCCAGATTGCCGATGCCAGCATCGACCAAGGTTGCCCGTGTTGGAACTGTCAAGGGTTTCTGGAAAAGGCAGTAATTCCGCGGTGACCTGTGAGTTCGTGTCGTTCTAGCAGTGACAGTCTTCTAAAGCTGTGCCTGCAGTCGAGAAGTGCATGAAACCCTTGTATAAAACAAATCCGCGACTCGGCACCCTTGGCGATTTTTCTCGTTCTGTTCGTCACACGCTCATCACGGTCCTTACTCGTTTAGCATGCATTACACTCGCGCTCTTTTTACCCATCTCACCTCACATGACAGTTCCACTTTGCTCTTCGTCTTCGACTCGCATCAATCCCTGTTGTGGAATTACGTGTACACATTTTATCTCTGTTGGGTGTCGTTCGCATTTCTCGTTCTCGATCTGTCTCCCTCTTGGATCAAACACCTCATCGCTTTCCCGGAAGCTTCTGACTGGGCGTCACTGACCTACGTCTTTATGTTGTAAATATTGTGCACACTCGCTCATCATCCTCTTGGTTCTCTTCTCTTTTATGCGCACTCATCCATCTCTTTCTTTCCTCTTTCGCATATCAGCAAAACCTCGCACCGTAGATATCTAGCTCAGTATCATCTAGTGACATCATCTGTAGACTGGGGGGTGGAAGAATCGAATATAAAGGAAATATTTTCAACCTACAGTTGACTCCCTCATAACCCAGACCCCTTCTGGCCGCTCTAGAGGCCCAATCATCAATCCAATAGGGTATGTCTTACAGAGGACATGGGTAGTTTAGAAGTCATGCTACAAACTATCCACTAAGAGTCTAGAGTAAATTTTCATCTTCTGTGTTGTAGGGGCCTCCGAATGGGTATGGGTTATGAGGAAGTCAACTGTATTGATGTCTTTTAGTGTCTCACTCTGGGACTCTAAATGAAACAGGGACATGGGCTGACGGGACTTGCCCCGGGCCGACGACCGTATAACTGTCGACTCGGTATCGTATCGCTGAGCGACGAGATCACTCCGTAGGCTTCAATAGCACACTTAGAGGCTAACACAACACAGATCTCTCAGATCGTCATCCTTGCTCCCCTCCCCACAGAGATGCACTGTATCTCGGTCTTGTGCAAAGGTTGTGTGACATGACCGTCTTGCGAAGCGTTTGGTGGGAAGAATACCCTGGGAAGCATTCCGAACGGAACGCGATGCTACTAGAATCGTCATGATCTATACATCCGTTTGCTACACATCCGACAGCAAGGCAAGGCCGGCAGATCGCGCCAAACAACTCGAAGCCCCCCTCTATCGCCACGATGCGGTGCTGATAACACGTTACAGGACTCGGGGGCTGAGGGCGCAGCACTCGAAGCGTTAACGGCGTAGTGCCTACGTCCGAGTCGGACGGAGTGCTATGGGGATGGGAACAATCGATGACGAACGCGTTGCCCATAACCCTCTTTTTTTTCTATCGAATTTCGCGTCGCGTCGTAGTCCTCGGAGGTAGTCAGTCCCCTTTCCCCGATCATGTAACGTGTTCGACCCACGGTACGCGGGGGGCTCCCACGATTTCTCAAGCATGTCGAAAGGGTGAGGGACGGATGAGACCAGCTACGCTGAGGCCCCCTCTAAACACGCTCGGCTGCGTAAACGCTTGAGGACACTTGGAAGTGACGGAGGGTAAACGGAATCTCCCGCAGTTTGCGCGCAAAGAACTTTTTTTTTTCTCCCGAAGCGTCCTTTTTGACAAGGGGCGGGTACGAGAACTCGTGCCAGCGCGGTGTTTCGTTGATGGCGCTCAGCGCTAGGCACTCGAACGAATTTGTGATCGCCTAGTACATACTATGGTACTTACTGCGGAGCGATCATTGAACGCGCCACGCTCTTCCTTTGCGCCCGCGTGCATTTGTGATTGCCTAGTACATAGTATAGTACTTACTGCGGAGCGATCATTGAACGCACCGCGCTCTTCCTTTGCGCCCGCGTGCAGTGGCGACCTTGGAGGCCTGGCTGATTTGATCGCCCTGAGTTCGAATTCGGACAAAGTCACATTGTTCGACAAAGCGTACGCCGGATCATCGCGAAGTTCCTCGACTACGAACGGACCCCGCGAAAAAGAAAGAAAGCGACTTCGAAGGAGCAAAAGGCGTAAAAAAAAGCGTGTCCAGCCCTTTTTTCTACCCCCGGGATGAGCGACAAGGTGCACCGTCCCTGGCTGTTCCACCGGCGAACCTGGCAGTCCACCTCGCGTCTTGTGCCGTTTCTCAGGCAAAGGGACGGTCTTGGTACGTCCCCGACTTTTTCTCTATACCCTGTACATACGTACTGGCATTTACGGCTTCGCTGGGACCCTGCGCAGAGTGGAGCACCGTACAAGGTTTGTTCGCGCTCACGTACTACTATGTACCATGCTCCACGTCCCGAGTTGCGACCCGGACCGAATAGGAGCATGGAGGGTCCAGGTTGGCATCGTCGGAGTCGGACGTGTCGTCCGCGTACTATACCCTCTACGGGACTAGACGATCCTATCCATCAAATCAACACCATGCTGGACGTTCCCAAAATTCTTGATCGCTCGAATCACGCGGTCGATGTGACGGTCAAGCTACCGATCAATGACCGTACCCGAATAGAGGAACAGCAAAGCCTGCCCGTCAGATGACGCGACATCTCGCGAGAGTGACGCAACTTTGTACTGATAGGTACGACGAAGTCTCACAATACAGTAGAGTTAATTCCTAATGAAACTATAGTTTCCGTCGAGGTCTGGGTCTCACGGAGCGCAGGTCCCTTGGCTCATCGTGACCTCACGCGTTATGAGAACTTCTACTGCACCAGAATGAGCAGAGGGTCCGGGTCTTCTAGCCTCTTTGGTTCCGTAAATGCCTCGCGGGAGTAGGTGATAGATTTGCTGGTGTGAGGCCAGAGAAGCCCGTGCTATAGCCTCCTCGAGGAACATCACTCGACGGTTAGATAACTTCTCACCTCCTGACGTTGATCGCCGCGACGGTCTTGGGCAGTCGGGCGCATTCAAGGTTGGGCCCGTCTCTAGTCCAAGTTGAGTGATATTGCTCTCGAAAACAACATCACTCTATCCGTCGGTAATTTCGGGGCTTGTTGTGGCATCAAGGCACATCCTCTGTTTTTATCTCGAGCCCCGCAACATTGTGGCGGCTTTCTCTCAGTCCATATGATCGGACCGCGTTTCAAGAATTCCATCGATCGTTTCGTCCTGACAATTTGAAACCACGAGAGTTGGGCGCGGATGTCATCGGCTGGGCTTGATACCTCTCGCGAGGTGAGGGCGCAGGGTGACGTATTCACCGATAATCTGACGCGATTATGGGCATCTTACGGTCCGTGCATGATAGAGTTTCGTCCCGAATCCGCCCGCTTCTGGCAAGGAGAACAAAGAAGAGCAATACATTTACACTGTTGTTCGAACCGTCTCACGCAAAGACGCTCAACTCAACGACACAACGTCAGCGTCGAAACTGTCATTGGCGTATTCGATCAAAGGGATAGCTCGGCAGGGGCTACGATAGTAATCGCGGTGTCGACGACGCTTCGATATGCTGTAGGTGATCAAATCCTTGTTGATATTCCCGTGTCTTTGATGGAGAAGGACAGGGAGCTCCATGGTTGATCCCATTCCAGTCGTGCTTTCGTCAACGACGACGGCATGGTACGAAACCTGGAGAGGCGGTTTGAGGCTAAGTTTGAGTCCGAGCCGACACCGCTGCTCTGCCACGGCAATTCCTTGGCGTCCGGACGCATCCGTGCTTTCCGTGTTTATTGTATATGTCCTCATTCAAGTGCTATCGTCATCGGGGAAGGTGGGCGCTGCATGAGACGCGCAGGTCGACATTTCGGAAGCTGATAGGTGGGCACTGGCAGCAGCAAGAATAGAACCCACGTTCGTTGACGTACCCGGCGAGCGACGTACGCCGTGTGGCGATGTGGGTGGAAAGTACGACGATGGCGGAGTTCGGAGGGTGGTCGTAAGTTATCGACTCGACCTTCCTCTTGCAGGATAGCAGATGAATGGTCAGCGATGGCCGGAATGATGGTAAATGGGACGCAAGGAATCTAGAGAAGGTTATCGAGATCGCGGAACCCAGAAAAAAATAGGTGAGTCGGGGTTTCCGCATGGGTCGCTGAAGATCATATGTGAATCTCTTTCGATGCCACGCGTAGAGCGCACGCGCCGATAGGTGGTTCTGACTCCTTGCAGCAGTATGGTTGGTCCTCTACTCGCCGAGCTCCGAAGGCGGCTGGTCTTCATAGAACGACAAAATCGCCGAGAATATTGCTACATAGGGATAGCGTTGTTGGTAAGTTGGTTGATTGTGGTAAAACCTCGCATTGTACACATCAGACCCTTGGCTTCTGCAAGACCCGGTATTCGTTTCACGACTCGGACAGTGTCCATTCCTTTTCCGGATGAATGGGCCTCCAGCTTTTTGTTTAGATTCGCCATGGCAGGACATCTGCCAGGTGACGTGACCGTCTGTCTCAGGAATAAGAGGTGGCATGTTCAAAAAAGGGAAGTCGGTGACCATGTGTATACTAGTGTAGCATGGGGAGAGTGTTGTCTAAGTCAGGTCCACTTTGTATCGACTCCGTTGTTCTCCCCCGATGGTTGTACGTATCCTTCCTATTCAGATGCTGTCGTCGGTGCACCGGAGAAAGAGCACCGTGTGGTCACATCATTTTACTGATGGGGTGCGCAGGTTTATTTTTAGGTCCGGTAAGTATTGGTAGGAGACCTATGTTTAACGTGGCAAGCTACGTATACCACTAGGTGGCCATGTGGGCGGACAGACCCAAACCGTGGCGGAGATCGGAGGATGGCAGTAAAATTTCAACTTATCATCCTCCCTCTGGAAGGGTAGCGGGTAAATGGTTAGCGAATCAAGAGTGGCGGAGACCGAGACGCAAAGGCCAGAAATCGTTATTCACTAAGTGAGCCTAGATATCCGTGTGGCTCGTCGAGGATTGCACGTAGATCAGATGACCAGGTCGATGTTCGATTCCATCCATGTACTCGAGCGTGACATATGTCGGTAGATGTTCCAAGTTTGCAACAGCTGGCTGGTCATCTATTCGCTCATCTCTGAAGAAGCCTGGTTCGCGCGAATGGCAGCAGTACTGCTGGTAAGTTGGTCGATGGAAATGTTAACGCGATGCGCCTCTAGACCGCTACCTGACTGGTAAATATTTATTTTGCCACTATGTTCGTGCCTTCGGATGAGCAAGTTTTCGTTTGAAATACTTACGATATCCACCCCGAACAACTCGGCGTGATGTTTTGCGTTGACAAAATATCTGGTAGTACGGATCCGTGGCAGAACATAGTTCATCGACCATGAAGCATGGAGAGGAAACCGAGAGGAGAACGTAAAAGGATACATTGGCCCGTGCGCCATCATGCTGCGAGCGATTCGTTTTTGTTCGGCGATGGCTGGCCGTTTCGGCATCAAAGTACCGGCCATCCATGTATAACCAGAGACGATGAGAACTTGGGCTGTTCGAGGGCTTTCGACCAACTCTACACCAAGACCCAGTCAGGGGGACCTCCGAAAGCCGACCGAGGGGCGGTAGCGGTGCCACGTATGCTACGAGTGCAAAATCATCGACTTTGTACCTGGACACGTGTGACACGCTCTGTTCGGATTCTATTCCTTCGCCGTTGAGTCATCTCGTGGTTGATTGTACAGTCATCCCCCGGCAATTGCGACAAGTAAATTTTGACTGACTCACATTCAAAAACAATGGATTTTGTCTACAATAAAATAAGTAGGATATGTTGTTATAGTATGGCTCCTACTGAACATGCGACTGTTTTATTGATCGTCAGTGTTGTAGAGGTATGGAGGATGAAATCAAGGACTGTGGTTTTTCATGGGTACCCCTTCAATTGCGACAGCACCCGAAAAGGGATGTCACGGCAGATTCCTCGCTAGGCTACGATTATCGCTCGCTTGTGGGAAGTTGTCACGTCATCTCCGCTCCCATCATCGCTCTTGAAGCCTCAGCACTATCCAACCCCGGCTCTTCTTTGACAACTTCCACTGATTTAATTGTGTGCTGTATCAATACAGATACTCTTGGTTAGTTGGATTTTGACTGGCTGACTCAGCTTTCTGGTGAGTAGCCCCTCTGGAGTAAGCTTCGACTCTGGCTCGGAATGAAATTGTAGAGGCCTGGCCTAGTTTGGAATATCTCGCTACATTGATCACGATAAGATGCCAACCACTCATCTTCTCCTACCCTCAAACCGGCATTGTTGTGGCACACCACAATGCATCCAGATCATCATATCTACACTTCACACAGACTTGTATGATACTCTGTCATGTATTTAGATACATATATCTTGAGACCAATTCTCATTCCAAGCTGAAGGCTATAGAAAGCATATTCAAGAGTACATATTCACAAATCAGAAATGTGGGATGTGATGCCAAGCTTGATTCAAGCCATCTATACCACTGTCTAGCACAGCCCTTTGCATATGGGGCGTAATTGAGTGAGAAAAGAAACTACACCAGCATGTAAATTAAAATTGTCGCAGTTGCCAAGGCTGTGGAACCACCCAGGATGGTGGCACACTCGGACGGAAACAGAACGTGCAAAACATACGTCGTTGCGAGAGAAAGGAAGAATGGGGTATACATGATGGGAGTCTGATATATATACTACCTACGAGTAGTATAGCATATGCATCGTCTGGTGTCCTGTTGTCCCGATAAGCACCGTATGGTACACTGCAGTCCCGATAACGCCCGAGCGGACGTTACAGGCTGTCGCAATTGCTGGGGGATGACTGTACTGGATTTGAAGCCGTACCGTTACGGTGTTCTGGCTTTATTATTATCTGCGATTCTTTGTTTCGTGAGTACTAGTAGGACTCGTCAGTCAGTCAACGTCATTCGTTCCGATCAGCCTGATGACTGGCCTTCAGGTTGCCAGTGCCAGTACTGGTGGTGACCGCCTAAATGCTGCCTAGCAGTGATATCCTGTGCATTTTGATGATATAGTTGTTGTCACTTCGGCAGGCCACACCGGTGAGTTATAATGTTATGATTACTAGTTCAAGCCTATTTATAGATGAACTACGACTCATAGTAGATAATCCTCTTCCAATATCCGCCCCCCACAGCAAGCAAGACTACCAATTGCTTTGTACCCCAGTGACATTTCAGTGCAAGAGGGGGGTTCAAACAGCAACTGTAGTTGATGTGCCCATGACAGCCACCAGCTAATGCTACTGCCAGTGGCCATCACATCGTTGCATCAAGCATCTTATCCATATTTGTAGATCTGGCTCACCATACTACATTTTACTGGCGCCCCCATCACTGCTTGTGAGAAATAACGTGGGAAACATCGGAATTGTTGGTAATGGAGTTTGATGTCACATCGGCTTCGGGTTAGGACAATGAATGGGACAGAAAATTCCAACTACGTTCAGCCAATTGCAGTGAGTTGGCGATGTCCTGATGAGACACGGTTTCTGTTATGACGTGGATAACTTTAAGTTCCTATAGTGGCAATGCTTCCGGTCACAAAACTATGGTGTATTATTTCCTGGTGGGGCTGGCGTGACGCTGGAGAGTGGGGGTTATCGGCCTTGTTTTGCAACTACCTCCAACAGCGGCGAGCGCAGCGGGTACACTCGGACTACCCTAGGTTGGTTTCATCTTGACTTTAATATGGTCTTCCTGCCCCGATTATTGCTATCGACATGACAATTCAACGCATTTGGCAGGTAACATCATTTTTTCATCGCATTCTACTCCACTGCCACGTATTCTCCAGCTTACATCCTTAGCACCCCCGGAGTCCACACAAAGACACCGGGGGTGGCTTAGCATCGTAGCAAAAGGCATAAAAGCCAGGTTTGGGGGCCCCTTTCTTCCAGTTTAACAGACTACGTCAATTCCTGGTTAAGCTATGTCTCTCTTCCTCACTCTTGCTGTCGCAGCCCTTGTAGCTGTAGCTCAGGCCCAGTCGTTGACCGTTGTCAATAAGTGCGATGAGTCTGTCTTCTTGTTTACCCAGAACAGTTTCGGTAGTATCAACAACAACGTGAACGTTGCCCCAGGTACCAGCGTCGACATGGCCATCAGTTCCAACTGGGACGGTGCCATTAATGTCGGTGAGTTGCTGCCTTGTCGCCAAGCCTTAGGGTCCTGCTCACGCTCGTAGGTACTGGGTGCGACAGCGCCGGTTCATCCTGCACCACGGGTGGTCCTACCTGGAATGGTGTGACGCCATTCAGCAGAGCCGAATTCAACTTCGTACGTTTCCTGCTCGAGGGGACTCGATTCAACCACTCAAAGTTTTTTTTCCTCAGTACGCAATTCCCGGTTCAGTGACTTATGATATCTCTCTTATTTATGGTTACAACGTTGGAATGGAAATCTCCTCTACCGACGCCAGCTGTGACGCATTCGCTTGCACCATCTCTTCTGGCTGCGTCAGTGCATTTTATTTCCGAGTGATTTTTCGTGCACTTACAGGCACTTAGCCCGTTCCTGGCCCGGACGGCTCGTGCTTCTCTCCATGTTGCTCCTCTGCTGCTGCATGCAGCGGTGGTGCACTCCCTGCAGGTGGCGGAGGCTGCGTGAATAATGCCGGTCCTGGCCCTAACAGCCCCTTCTACGACGGTACCTGCTACAACGCGTACGCCTTCCCAGATAATGACGGCGCAGGTAAGTCATGTCACTCTTCTCTCGCTTTGCATTGAAGTTGATGTTCGTCTCCCTTTGCCTAACCACAGGCGGATACAAGCCTGCAGATCTTGTCGTCTACACTTGCCAGAACACGGACATCACGTTGACACTCTGCCCTGGTATTACTTCGAACTACTCCTGAGCGCAGCGCTCAGTTGGTCAGTAAGATGTTTCTTCAAGCTACCTTACTCCCTTGATCACCCCTGTTTTGACCCTATTTTGGCCTGCGGATATCATTTCAATTGGTTGTCTTGGACCTGTGTGAAAGATCACGTTCCTTGTCATCACGTGTCACTTATTAGCTCTCTGTCAGTTCGTGTCGTCTTATTCTTGTTCAAGTAGCGCTTCAATTCAAAGGAAGGATCTACAGTAAGACGAACATACAGTAGCTTCCAACAGCAAGATCAATTTCTTAAATGATGGACCCTCGAGATTGAGCATCAGCAACATCGAAGACATCAGCATTATTATAGTCAGTGTGCAAGGACGCTTGAGTTGTCGACACCATTCGCTCTTCTCTTGGGCTCCCCCTTGCAAGGATCAGGGTTGGATGACGAGTAAATGTTATGTACAGTGTACAAACGCAAGCAGGGACGGACAAGGGACAAGATGGGTCACAATTTCGAGCCTGCAAAGGCTCGAGTCAGGGGGCCAGCTGCTCACCATCCCTAAAGGATCCGATAAGCGGCACTGTTGCAGGGTCGCTAAAGTCAGCGGCGGTGACGAAGAAGGAACAGACCTGCTGCAAGCAGCTTCTGTGCAGACTCGATGGAGCGATGAAACGAGGTGCAACCACTGGGTAGACGGGTCGCTGTTGAAACACGAAAAAGACTTTTACTTTGAAATGGTACATACCCGAGGAACTGGCGCTACGCGGAGCGGTTTGCGGTGAGCAAGCCCCTGATCAGGAGGAAATGGGAGACACGTTGACCAGCTAGGCTAGATGTCTCCATTCTCGGATACGGCGGTCGAAAGACCGACATCGTGGTGGAGTAATTCCATGCACTCCAGACTGTTTTCTCTCGTCTTCGTCGGAACGATTCCTACCCCGATCCACCTGAAGGTGGACACATGCGGTACCAACGATTTTCCGATCCCATCCGCCCTTGGCTCCACCCCATCTTTCGTTCTCGATAAAATCGGATCTAGCATGCTGAGCGAGGGCTGGACTGGTCACTGCGACGAGGTGATGAGCAAGTCATCGGCTACATCACCCGGCTATCCGTTGACATTCTCATCCCCTCTCGTCATTATGCGTTGCGACGGGGCCTGCAAAAAGAGAACGCAGCGCTACTCCTCGGGATTTGGAGGCGAGTAACAAGCGATAGAAGCAGGAATCAAGCAAATCCTCATACTTTCCAAAGTGGTTGAACGGTTCTCAACACCCACATCCCCAGCGATGGACAAAAAAGGTCGGATAGATTGTCTGAAACGGAATGTAGTTCCCACATACTTACTGCATAGCGATGGCCAACCCCTTCCCCATAAATTAACACACATGACGTTTATTCGAGAAGCCTTTCAGATCTCAACCAAGGAAGCCCGCTCGAGAGGTATTTATGCGAAAGGAACATCCGCGATCCACCTCGTAAGCATATCCTGTAAGAACACACAAGTCAGTAAGCACATTTTTGGAAACATGGGTACTAGGCAGATGACTCACCAAAGCAGCTTCTGGTTGATCGAAAGGTACCATGTGACTGTAACACCTATCAATAAGCGTTTCGTGGAAAGTGTGGTGGAAGAGCTAACCCTGCTTCGTGGACGGTGACGAAGGTGATGTTACCTGCGCTGTATCCACCGCCGTTCGCACTGCGTACGGTACCTGCAGCTTTGCCGTGCAACGTTGTCCATTGTTTCGTCGGTGCAATTGTAAATTCGTCAAGGAAGTCAGTTTTCAAGACTTCAACCCAACGCTCGTTACCCTGCGGGGGAGTCAACTACTGTCTTGTTTCCGGCATGTCGGAGAGGACTTACGATGTAGTTACACATCATATCTACCAACGCCAAACATTAGCCACCACTTAGCGGACGCCATAGACGAAATGGGAGTACCACACCCACCGGTGTTCCCAGCATAGACCAACAACCTCACCCCATCGTTGATCAATGAGGGTAATAAAGTGGGAGTGTTGTGCATCAAATCTCCTTGAAGAAGGAACGCCTGATTAACAGCCATATTGCAAGATTCAAAATTTCGCTGAGGGTTTACGCCTAGCGCAGCTTTGACCTCGGGTTTATTCAAGTAGGTATCGATCCAGCTCATTTCTCGATAACAGAGGGGACCATCAGTCGCGCGGTCACACTGACGGCGTGCATCATAAGGGTTCAAGCCACATTCTAATGAGAAGAAAGACAGGGTTCAAAATGAAAGATACGGGACCTGGGATTGGACTCACGTAGGATAGGATCATACAGCTGGCTATTGCAGTACAAAGCCGCAGGAACGCAGACCAAGCGAGAATTATAGTCATAGCAAGCCTTCGTGAGTCTCTGGCAAGTCGGTACCTTTGCCCTGAGCGCCTGGCACTGTGGACCTTCAGGGTCATCGTAAATAGCGTATGGTCCCTCGCAGAGATAGTCAGGTATCGAAGCCATCTGGACATAATTATCGGTCATCCCGTTACCAAGCATGACGGATGCGAGGTTGATTTTAACAAGCATGTCTTTGGCATCGGACGCCATGGTCAATGGGACCTTCTTGTTCTCGTTGTATATTACGCTCGCGATGTTCGGCGCGTACGTGCCACCGTAACTCTCAGCTGCAATATGGAATGGCAGGGATGCGTACTCGGGGAAACGGGAGAAAAAGAGTTCCAAGAACGCATATACGTCCTTGCCCGCGACTGGACTGGTGTTGACAGTACTCCCATCCTCGGCGAAGGAGTACCCCACATTGATGGGCTGGTCGAGGAATATGATGTTAGCATTCGTATTCCAGCTGTAGGGGTTCGGGATCGTGGAGGTGCCGTTGTTGACAACGCGGCAGGGGCCAAGCTCGAAGAAAAGACCCGTGGAGGAACTGCAGCCAGGACCACCATTAAGCCACAAGACGAGAGGCGCGTCCTCTGGCGAGTTTCGGGCCTCGAAGAACCTGGGAAGTTAAGTTGCGACCACATCAGCTGGACTGCGGAACGTGGGCTAGGTTGAAACGGACCAAAAGAACAGGTGTTTATCATCAGTGATATCGAGATATCCAGAGTGTTGTTTGACGGACGCATCGCAGAGCGTAGGCTCCGTGATTCTCAGCTGATAGTCGGAAAAGTGTGAGTGTTGAACGAGCTCGTCTGTGAGATGCATGTCCTTGTCAGTCACCCACTGTACTTGACCACCAAAAAACTCACACAGCAGGCCATGCTCCTGGACAAAGGGCTTTCCATCTATCCATTTGTGGACTCTTGCATCAGCCTCGTTCAACTTGGACTGGGTTAGATCAGGCGCTCCGCTCCCTGTGTCGCGGGCTGGAGGCAAGGCATCACCAAAGACGACTTGTGCGTCAGGAATGAAAGACGCAAGGACGGTGGAGAGGAAGACGAGAGGCAGCAGGTTGAGTACTCTCATCGTTGTGATGATGGTAACTGGACACACTAAACCGAGTCGACATCAGCTCAAGTACTGGGAATAATATGTTCGATTCCTTTTTGGCAACAATAACCCCTGTGTTCACCATCCGTGTCTACACGTATGATACACTTATTTGTCTTCCTCTTCATTGCTTACCCCCCGAATGGCGTTCTCAAGCAGCGCCAAAACGATGCTTGCACATCCCCATGAAGACTGGAATCCCATTCCTGAATGGCTACATGTAGCCTCGTGGTCAACAGTGCGTCACAGCTAACACAAATTCGACTCTGAAATTCAGGCCGAAGACTCACCCATAGTTATATACAATTGGAATGCTTTCCCCCTCCCCTCTGTCGAGGGAACCAACCTCGAGCCTGATTCCTCCCTTTCTTGCTGGGCGTAGACCACACCCTTCGTCGATGATGAGCGCCTCGAGGTCTTCGACCGTTGGTTCACGGCTTGCGCGGACAGACGGTGGTGCAAGGTCTGGACAGAGCGCGAGCGCACGGGTAAGGAGGTATGTTCGATCTGCAGCGCGCAGCATCGGGTACCTAGCATCATGTGTTCAGGGCACAAAGCTGGGACTCTTGGAGGGGGAATACTTGCCAATCATTGGGCACTTTGATTCCACCAACAAGCACCTGTTTTGGATAGTACCAAGCATTCAGTTCACTGCAGAACGTAAAGGAAACGACAATGCACATCTCCTGTAGGCCGTGGCATCATGTGGACATGTGATCCATCTGCCCCACAGAGCGTCCTTCCATACTTGATCCATGGTGCACGCAAAACGATAGTTTGTCCACGAACGGGGTAAATATCTTTATCTTCAATGCCTCCAAGAAAGCGAGCACCAATCCCGGGGCAGGCGATGATCGCCGTTGGATTTGTTGTATCACCTAACACCTATGGATATGTCATTCGATCGTTTGAGTGTGCTGACCTAAAAATTTCACAAGATAGATGTTCAAAGAGTGTTACCTGGGAAATGTGTTGCAAGCTTATCCGCTTCATAGAGCCTCCACCAGACAGAAAGCGAGCAAGGAGCCAGTTCATGTATATGGATGGATTAAGAGCGAGGGTCGTGAACGTATAACCCGCTGTGGAACCTGGGATGAGGTCATGTTCTGACACCCCTTGAAACTACGCGACGTCATTTGTTGGAAGACGAGCGGTGGATAGTGAAAAGTAATTCCAAATCATAGACGAGGAGCTCACGTTGGGCATGTATTCCAGCCACGGAGAGGGGTCGACGCCATCCCCTCGGAATTCAGTTTGGGTGTGTCTCAGAAACAGTCCTGCGACCGCTCCACTTCCATCGGGGTCAGAGTCACGCCACATTATTTCAAATGTCTCCTTGTCCAGTGCTGCACGATCACAAAAAGTATTGTGATAGAAAGGGTCACGTCGATAAATACCGAGGTTTCGAGAGTGACAAAACGATGACGTACCCTTCTGTCTCGCATCTCCAAATGCATGACTAACGTGGTGTGCACCCTGTGAGGAGAGCTGCATAACACAACAGGATCATTCGCAATGAGCTGGAAGACGCTTACAGCCCAATGGCTTGTATACCGGATGGTCCGCGGATCGGTAGGAAACGTCTCTGCGATGATGGTTACATTGTACTTGCCTGTCTCTTGGACACAGATAGCAGTGGATAGGCCGACTACGCCTGTTCGGGGAGTGAGCAGCGACGAAAGCAAGATAAGATATCATCAACGAGCCACGGTCGCCATCCAAGCAACTAGATGCAAATGCACGAACGAATACGAGGTGTGGTGGTGAGCGTACCTGCACCGACGACTATGATTTGCTTTCGATCGTTTGACATCGTCCCGAGATCATTCAAGCTGATCATGGGCATTCTGCGTGGAAACACCCGTCACGTGCCTCGAACACATGGCACTCGATCTTGCACTGGCACGAGTAGTACCTGCCACTGGTAGGACGTACATACAGTCGAGCATGTCGACTGTATCATGGGAGTTCAAGGATTCAGTGCGGCCTCGTTACCCGCGGGTTTCTCATAAGCGGCCAACCGCGTTCGCGATCATTACCCTCTGAGGCTATGTGTCACGATGAGATACCAGTCTAACCTCGAGCGGCCCTGCTCTCTCCCTGTTGTACATCCACGCTTTCATGAGTGCTTGATACGATCCGAGGCGCATCCAGTTGCGTCAATTTAACTACTTGGCCCTTTCAATGTCAACCCCCAGCGTTGCTTATACCGACGCTAGCAGTGTCCCTACTACTGCTTCATCGGCTTTGTCCGACCTGGCTTCCACGTACGGCCAGGTCTCCATCACAAAGGACAACCCAATTTCAAACCATGAAGAATGGGTAGGCTCCAACCCCGTGGATAAACAAGAGGAAAGCTTCAGTTGGACGAAAGGTTCTATTCGCCAGATCGACAAAACCTCTCCCCGACCCCATTGCTACAAGGCGTTCCGTGTTTGATGATCCTCATCTCGCAGTCCATCATTGGCCAAAAAAGAATGACGAAATTATCCATCGTTTCGATCCTTCAGCGAGATGAACCTACCAAGAGGGGATGGATAGACTCCACAACACGAGACATACTCCATCGTTCGTGACATTCGCCAAGGCACTCTTGCGCAAGGTCGGCGGGAAGGCTATGTTCATGGCCGCTATCGGATTCTCCGCGCTTACCTTGACCGTAGTAACATCAATCAAGCAAACTCTACCAGCCTTCTGTTTGATTTTGGCCTGACCACAGATGGTAACGACCTTTGACCCTCCTGTGGTGAGAATGGTGAATGATAAGGGTGTTTACACTCTTGGGAACACTATCTTTCGTCTTTCATTCCTGGGTGCCAAGTTACCATCTCAGCTGTTTTCGAAGCGTGTACGTTGGCCCCAACTGTCCAGGAACTGAAATTGATATCAACAGGTTAGAGAGCGTACAAATAGAGGCGATGATAGAAGACTTGTGGACGCTTCCATTCCTGGTCGCGCTATATGTCTTGCTATCGAGTCCGAATCCCTGGATATTTTTCGTACGTATTCCTTGTCATCTTTTGGAATGACTATTGAACAGTTCGATAGGGAGTAGTTACCAGACTTCGCTCATACCCATACATCAGCCCTGTCGTACAACGCAGGAGCTAATTTTCCACCTGTCAGTTATACACACCCGATTCAAGTAGGCATGTGAAGTACTAGAGCCCGGTGAAAGCTAAAATGCATGTAACAGGTCGGATGGTGCTCCTGAAACTCAGGTGCGGTGGTCAGTCGTACTATCAACGGATCCTTGTACAACATGTGAGTCAAGGAGTCTTACTTATGCCTCATATTCAAGCTTCTTGCCTGTCCCTTTCGACACAGGTTCGTATAAGCAAGCATTATTTCTGCTCAAATATGTGTTGCTAACGACGCTCCTAGATGTATGGTTGTCCATATATCCAGCACGAAAACTCACAGCTGTCTTTCGGTCACCCGCAGACGAGCGAGGAAATCGAATTTTCATTATCATATGTCGCGTCAACCTTCTCGTGCTGTATCCTGGAACAAAGATATATTATGTCTGGCGAGACCGACATGATGCCTGGCGTGAGCCCTGTTACACTGGGAGAACTGCCCGTGTGACATGGCTGACAATTTCGTAGGAGAAATTGCACTATTGAGGACGACGCAAGACGTGGGGCAGAGGAAGCTTGACTTTCGATTTGCCCATCGAACTGGTTAGACTTCGGAAAACTCGTACTCGTTTTCTCTGGGTGGGTGAAAGACGTTGAGAATACGAGACTTGATATCCGGTTCGTACATTGGACTAGACTGATTGTAGAGGGGCTGGCAAGTCGATATAGTGTGGTCCAGTTATGTAATTACCTTGTTCTCCTCGGTTCACTCACGGTGACCGAATGTTGCGCCGTCGTATCCACGATAATCGATTGATGGCATGCTTCCCCCTTGTAGGCCACGGCCCGCACGTGTTCGCCCATCTTTTGATCTCAGAGTACAGAATCTAGTTTTCTCAGACTGTGCTTCCGTGACCCTTGTTGTTCTTCCCTCCGTCGCATATGCCACCTTCAAACCAACTCTTGAGCCGCAAAAAGGCTGCGAGGAAGTTCTTTCCAGTTCAGGCCCAGTCCGACTCATCCGATGGCCTCTCCGCTACCGGCGTTAGCAGTCAAAAGGACGGTAAGTTCAAACTTGGTGGTTTGCGCGCTTTCGGTTTTCCGACTCATATGCCTACGTTCTAGACTCAGACTCGGATGACCACTTCAGACCACCAAATCATGGCAAGTATCTTGCGCCACTTGCGTGTCACGAATGATATCGACCCAAGGAACGCGACCAGAGAGACGCCACCCTCCTCGAGCTAGTTCGACTTTGGACGTGAAGAAGAGGAGTGTAACGTTTGATGTCGGAGACGATTCTGATAGTGACGCTACCACGGTGCCTGGGCCCTCTCGACCTCAAATTGCCGTCCCCCAGGCGAGTCGGAAACAGAGTAGCAATAGGAAAGGTGAGCTCTCATCTTTATATACGTCGGACTATCCTGGTGAGACTCCAGTTTTAGCTCAGAAATCACGTGGATCTGCTTTGAGGCAATGTAAGTATCGGCGACCATGGTCAAACGTTGGGACAAGTCACTCATGTCGTTCAAGCGGACATCGCCGATGACAAGCCCCATAAAAGTACGCGTGGTCAAGACTTTCGTCAAGTCGAAATCAGGAAATGGGGGAACAAGTTCGCTCGAAAAGTGCGGGACGAAGATGGAAGGAGCTACGCCCGCATGTCGATCGGTCGACGTGGACTATCCGGAGGATCCAACGCACCCAAACAGGATAAACGACGGCGGTGGTTTTTTCGTCAAGGAAATATTGGGTCGCGTGGGAGGAGCAGTGCTACTCGTCATAGGGACGGAGACAATAGATATGATGAAGATTTGCACGAGTGAGTCTCGTAATCACGATCATTGTGTCGTCTTTCGAGGTGTTAATAGCCCCTGACAGGCCATCAGGGCAGAAGGCTGTTAAATCGGTTCGCAGGTCTGAAGCCCAGTCCCAGGCTACGAGGAAACGCGTCAGGAGCCCTTTGCACGAACCGGATGATGATGTCGAACATGACATTCATGCTCTGTTCCAAGATAATGACGTTACCGTGGACGAACCCGTTGATGCATACCTGACCGATCTATCGGAAAACGACGAGGAAGAAGTCTTAGAACACACAAGGCCGTCGCACATCCTTCTAGACAAACTGGAACAGCTCTCATTGAGTGTCATTCAGGTTCAAAAAATGCGACGACTTCCATTTTTACGTCGTAATCTGCGGAGGGGTTTCCACCTTCGTTGTCGTATGGTTGGCGTTGATACCAAACCTCATCCCCTTTCGCGCACGTCAGTCTCTGTCGTTTATAGGTGTTCGCTTGCAGATGGTGACTCCGGAGGATCTCGCACCGCGACGACCAAGAGCTCTATGAGAGACTGGTTGTGTCCGCTGTGCGACCTGCATAAAAAATTCAACAATCCGAGAATGTTAGACAAACACTTGGCATGGGACCATTCGAGCGTCAAAGTGCTCTGGGACCAAGTATGTCTTACTTTTCCGTTCAGAATTTCCATCTTAGGAGGTGTCCAGGATCATACTACACTTTCCTTGACCATTCCCGATTTCCAACCAGAAACGTAGGCGACTTCTTGAAAAGTGCACTTGGTTGATGTATTGATTATTCAATGGTGCAGTCAGCCAGTCATTACGCGTCAAGTTCCTGTCAGAGAATTGTCTGCCTCGGCATTGTCGTCGGAATTGGGGTGTGTCGAAGAAAACAGGAGTGTAGATCCTGACGACAAATCACCCGTCCACATTTCCAGCACACCGTCCGGCGTAACGAGCGAATCAGGTTCTGGTGCCATCTCCGCCACTTCATCGACAATAGAAGAGGACCTCAAACCCAAATATGACACATTTAGATACTCGAATTACGTAGGTGCAGATATAGAGAGCAGAAGTAGCTCCGTGTCAGGAGGTTCGGCTTCCCGAGGGCTGTCTAGGGCTGACGTACGGAATGGCCTCGGACCGTCGGCAATCCCTCCGTACCTACCAGATACGGACGAGAATGGCAACGTTCACTACTCCTGCCGCCCCGGTGGATCACGCCTATTCGATTTCCTGAATACGTTGCCCCTGGAACCCTACGGAGTACTGAAGTGGGTGATACTTGATAGAGAGGAAGAGTTATTCGAACTGGACGACATTCTCGACGAGGACAAGGTGATGCAAGCGCTCTGGTTGAGATGGATCTTCCTAAACAGGTAAGCACTCTTCGTATTTATTTCGTACCAGCATCGAGGCAAACGAGTGTTCCAGGAACAGGTTTGTCGCGAATTACTTTGACGGGACCAAAGCTTTTATCAAAGAAAACTGGGAGCTGATTAAACGGTGCGCTGGGCTGTTGGCCCTGAGGACGTGGCTACTGGTAAGCAGCATCTTTGTCGTGGAACTGAGGGCAAGATTTCTGACGCGCTCATCTCACACTGGCAGATCTTGCTTGTGAACAAATTCCTCCTTGCAACAGATGTTGCCACGCTCATGCGGTATTACCAAGATCTGGCAGGTATCCAGTTACGGTATTAAGGGAGTATGGACGAACGAATATAGATGGTCTTCATTGTCTCGGTACCATTCCATGTGCGTTTTCCTGTAAGCAAGTCATCGACAGCCGTGACGGCGAGCTTGTCGATGGCCCATGATTTAGAATAATGACGTATCTGAGTCGTAGAGCGATACGTTTACACGGGCAGTCTGGTCTCGCATAGCAGTTGTCAGGCGGTCGGAGTTGTCGGGTACAATTCATACCATCACTGCGGTAGACTGCAAGTGAATTTGTCACATCTTGCATATGCATCCACACATAAGCAAGTCGCCATCGACAGCTAGCGTGTCGGCGAACCAGTCAGTGGGTGATTTAGGATGAAGATCGCATCTGCATCAAGTTCTGTTGTGGATGATATCGACGATAACTACGAACATTGCTATGCAAGACACACATACACACACTGCTTCCTGGGCGCCACTGAGATCGACTAGTGGTGTCAATACAATGTAAGAACTAACGAATCTGTACTGGAAGCACTGATGAGACATCCAACTAGGCACCGATGTGTATATAAAGGACTCGTTGATCCAGGGGTACATTGCCTGATCTCATGACCTTGTTCAACGCAAACGCCGCGCGGGTATAGTCCAGATGACCAGACTTGTCCACCATACGCTGGTAAAACTTCGACGTGATCTTGTTCGTCTCGCCATCGTCCACCGCCCACATGGTCCCAATGACCGAACGGAAACCGATAAACTGCATGGCCGACGCGAGATGGATCATCTCGTCTGGACTCTCTTCATCGCCGACAGTCGTATGGCATGCAGAAAGGTACGCGAATTCTGGGTCCTCTAAATCGCAACCAATGATACGCTCGATCGTAAAATCTCCGTCGCGAAGGGCAAACGCAGACTGAAACGGTTGTTGACGATTGGCGACACCATGACACGCAAGGTGCACCCATTGATTTTTCCCGAGTTCCTCAGCAGCCCGTGAGATGCAGGATTCGTCCCCCTCAATCTGCGTGAATGTTGCGGTGCCTCCGATGCAACGACCAATGTTGACCAGTTCAGTGTTCACAGAGAGGAGTTTACTCTGCCCAATGGCATCTGCTTGACCGATGCCGACGAAGCGTTTTACTTGACTAGTAGACTTTGGTGAACAGTGCCGTCTGGTGTGAATGAGAGCACTTAAGGTGGAGGTGTAGGAGGAGATGTAGAGATCCGCGAGATTCCGCTGACCCTTTCGGTACGGACCAGTAGCATGTAAGGGCAGGTCACAGAACTCAGCAGTAGGGCACCACCAGATGCGTGATTGTGTTGGATATGTCATCAAGAGGACACGGACGATTGGGGAGACAACATCACCCCAGAGTTCCCGTAATACTTGACCAAGAGAGTTTGTCACGTTCATTGATTTCGCGCGCGCAGCTAAGGTACGGAGCATCGAAGATAGGTGCTGGACATATTCTTTGGTGATGGACAATGGAATGTGAACGGGATCGTGGTCCTTGGAGATAATGAGTGCATCGCAACCATACTGGCTTGCATTCACGATAATGACAGGCCCTCCGCTGGCTGCGCGCTGCAAGTCCGAGAAGGGTAAGGGCAAGAGGAAGCAAGAGAGGCCAGGTAACCCGCGGATAGCAGTCACAACTCTCTGCATCTCGAGGTTGTGTCGGCACACTCGTTCGTGCTGATCTTCTCCAGGGGAATCGAGGGCCTCACGAATCAGTGAGGTCAGATGAGCGAACTCGCTTGCCAATGACTCTCCAGTAGAGCCGGATGCAATGACATCATAAAGTGGGGAACGGAGGCGACTCAGCTGATTCCAGAAAATACCACGACCTTGCTCTAGCAATTCGACTGCACGCTCTGGGGTATGGTTACGAAGACAGGCTGAGAATGCGTCCACCCCCAGTGATGATGTTCGTTGCTTGAGAATGTCGAGGTGCTGTGGTAAGGAGGGGAGGAGAGGAAGGTGTTGAACGAACAGCCGAAGTGATGTTTCGTATGCCAGAAGTGTCGAGGAATGCTTAAATTTCTCAGCAGCACGAATCCATGCTCGAGAGGCGGCGAGATCATGCACAGACACCATGTGTGATACATCTGCCAGCTGTGCATATAGTAAGAATAGCTCACGGCAATCATTCGACTGTTGTAATCATAAGAAAAAAGTATAGAGGGAACATGTAAGGTAACTCACTGAGGTCGATGGATGAGGAAAGGACGGGTCAAGACCCTCGTCGATCCTGAGCTGGTCGCAACGGGTTGAGAGGGCCTCTGCAAGGTTGCTTAGAGACTGAGAGCGATCAGGGTGTCCTTGTGGACGAAGCAGGAGTGCTTCTCGGTAGAGGACAATGGCCTCGTCGAGGTCCCGCATTGCCCTAAGTTGCTGAAAGCGAGCGAAGAGATGAATTGCAAAGTTATTCAAAGAACTCGAGCGATGAGGGGATCCATGCTGGAAGAGTGGAAGTGCTTCTCGGTCGAGGACAATGGCTTCGTCGAGATCCTGCATCATCCCAAGTTGCCCATAACGGATGGAGAGACGAATTGCAAGGTTGTTCAAAGACATCGAGCGATCAGGGTGTCCTTGTGGGCGGAGCTGGAGTGCTTCCCGGTCGAGGACAATGGCCGCATCGAGATCCTGTATTGCCCCAAGCTGGTTGTAGCGAGTGGAGAGATGACTTGCAAGGTTGCCCAAAAACATCGAGCGATCAGGGTGTCCTTGTGGACAAAGCGAGAGTGATTCTCGATCGAGGACAATTGCCTCGTCGAGATCCTGCATCGCCCCAAGCTGCTCGTAGCGGGTGGAGAGCTGAATCGCAAGGTTGGTCAAAGAACGCGGGCGATTGGGGTGTCCTTGCAAGAAAAGCGACTGCGCTTCTCGGCTGAAACTAATGGCATCATCGAGATCCTGCATCGCCCCAAGCTGTTCATAGCGAGTCAAGAGGTCGGTCGCAAGGTTGTTCAAAGACTTCGGGCGTTCAGGGTGTCCTTGCGGGCGAAGAGAGAGTGCTTCTCGGTTGAGGACAATGGCCTCGTCGACATCTTGCATTGTCCCAAGTTGCTCGTAGCGAGTGAGGAGATCAACCGCGAGACTGTTCAAAGAACTCGAACGAAGAGGGTGTCCCTGCGGACGAAGCGAGAGTGCTTCTCGGCAGAGGATAATGGCCTCTTCGAGATCTTGCATCTCCCCGAACTGGTTGTAGCGAATGGAAGAACAGGTTGCGAGATTATTTAAAGATATTGAGTGATCGGGGTGTCCTTGCAGGCAAAGGGAGAGTGCTTCTCGGGAGAGGACAAGGGCCTCGTCGAGGTCCTCTATCGACCCAAACTGCTTGCAGCGAGTGGAGAGAGCCTCTGCAAGGTTGTTTAAAGACGTCGAGCGATCAGGGTGTCCTCGTGGGCAAAGCTGGAGCGCTTCTCGGTCGAGGACAATGGCCTCCTCGAGATCTTGCATAGGCCCGAATTGCTTGTAGCGAGTGAAGAGATGAACCCCAAGTAAAACCAAAGAGTAAATTCGCATGTGGTAGCCAGGTGTGCAAAGCTCCAGCGCTTCACGATCAAGTGCAATCGCCTCGTTTATGTCACTGGTCGTCGTCCCTGCCTCTTTCAGAAACTTGGTAACGAGGGATTCTGCCTGTGAATGCAACCGTCTAACTGGTAACAGTATTGTTTCTCTTGTGTCACTGGCAGAATAAATGAATACCTTGTGAATCCATTCTAGCCAGCCAAACTCGCTCAGAACTCGCGAAAAAGGTTTATCAATACACCTGTTAAACTTTTAAGTCCGATCATTTCTCTACTCTCCTCGGCGACAGAACGATGCAACTACCTTTTGATTTTATCCCGGCTTGCCGAGTTTGATTGGACGTCGTGGTGAGTGAAAACGTTGGAATGTCGTGCACGCAGGCAAGGACAAACAAAGCCACGATACACGTGTTCGACTACACTCGGGTGCTGCATGGATTTGGCAGCTGCTGAATGGCTGTATTATTCCCCTCTCTTGGAGATCCCTGTTCTTTCCTCTTCATCACACGAGGTCCTCCCACATCCATCACCATGTAGGGTTTCCTTCAGGTCATCATAAAATAAAACACGATTTTAAAACGTAGATTGAATGAAAGGAACAGAAGATGTAGGTAACCACGTACCCCATCATTGTATTTTGCCCTCAACCTCAACCGATCCCGCCTCCACGTTCCCTACGTTCTGTCTAGTCCCACGCGCATACCTTCACCCTAAATTGCGGCTGGACGCGAGAAACACAACACCGAACCAGTAATGGAGAAGGAGGGTGACACTGTAGAACGAGAGTAATGCTTTTTTCGAGTTCGGGTGGTACAATGGTGGGTGGAGAGGTGTAGTCTGCAGGGGAGAGCACCGGAGTAAAGCTGGATGAACGCGATTGAAACGAAAAGCAAGTGCGATGTGGTTTACCATCATGCAAACAGGGTGAAATCACGAAGAACTGCATCACGCACGAGCACTTCATATAACCTCCCTGACCAGGCCAACTATTATTTTCTGACTCGAATGACTAAGCTTTGCATTGTCCAGAGACAAAGAAGCAGCAATGTTTTATCGGATTGGTGGCTCAACGGCGGGGCTTCGTGCATTGTTTGTCGGGTGTCTGGTGTCAGCGCTGTGGATAGTGTTGTCGTGGTTGTACATAGTTGTACCAGGGAGAGGGGAGCAGTGGAGGATACCCTTGTAAGAGTGACGAATTCACGTCGACCCTTGTATACGAGAGGCGCTTTTGTAAAAGCGTAGAGACCGAACTTCATGTTGAGACGAACGGTGCAACGCACTTGACAGGAATTTATGTGCATCCTTACGAACGTCACGCCGACAAGAACACCACGCAATACAGGGGACGCTCGCGCTATATCAGATGGTCTGAGTGTTGACCGTAATATTGTGGCGTGGCAGTCCATTCGAGCCGTTGATAGATGCCACGTCACGTATAGACTAAACTTGAGGTCAAAGTTGTGTGGAAACCGAACCATCGTGTTGAATTACGGCGCGTGAAGCAGAGAACCCTCGACAGCCGCAGTGAGCGGCGAGCCTGTCCGAGGTGAAGATTGTGTCCGAGGTTGCGTCAGACAACGGTAAAGGTGAGTTTCATAAGGAAAGTTGAGCGAAGTCCAGCAGCAAGCCCGTTGCGCTGAATGGCGAACCCTCGGGAAGACGCGGCGCTTATGACTGGTGCAAGTGCGTGTCCGCTCTTGCTTTCTTCTCGGATTTGCGTGTATCATAGGTTTGACCAGAGCCTTGAACACCACATCACGAGTTCCCAGATTTTTTACGAAGGGCTTATAAGGGTTTGTCTTGGTCACACCTACCCTTAGTCACGCCTTGTGATGTTCATGTAAGTGCTAAAATGTCACACAGGGTTAGAGTGTTGGCCGTGATGAAGAGATTCATCATCCTTGCAGAGACTTTCTCACAGATCCCAAGACGATCCGTTATACGTGTCACAGAGCAACAAGATAGTTTGTTTTTCCTTGCGATTCTAGGCTCAGAGTAATTCATCTCGTCCATAGGGTGCTCACCATGTCAGTCATGACGACAGTGAACAGCGGCGGGATACAATCTCAGCGCTGGTGCTAATCCCACGTGCTTTACCCAGCCATGGACAGACATCGACGAGGAGACATTTGATGTCAGTACTTGCACCACCAAACATATCCGGCTTGACGGTGGACGGTCTTCGTTCACTGGTAATAGTCATCGGATGTGGACTACGTCTAGTGCGCGAAGGTGGCGCGCGGATTCAACTTGAATATCGAGCGTTTAACCGCACCGCAAGAGTAGAAACTCTTGCACATTTGCTGAAGAACCATTTTTAGCAAGAATACCATTGTCTCCCATATTGCTTTGCAGGCTGTAGTATGATACTCACTACAGGAATGCACAAGTCATGGGAGCAAGAGCACTCGCTTCATCTTCTGCTTTAACACTCTTGATTCCAGATCCCCGTGTAAAGGGATTGAGAGGTGGATAGCATTAGTCCCAGCATTGCGTTCCCCAAGCCACCCTGGCACTCCTGCGCCGTCTACACTGATGCATAACCAACCACACCAGTGGAAACACAACGATATCCATCGCGACACAATGCCTTGCATTGGTGATAACATCAGAAACGCAGGCATAACAGGGATACTACTCACACCCTCGCTGATTTTTCTTATTTCGTGAAACAGGTACAAATGTGCTATCCAAACGCCACTGTAGATGACTCTAAGGTCGTGCCTCGTAAGATCAGTCCGTGATGTCAATACAAGGTAAGAACTAATGAGTCTACCGAAATGGACTGGATATCCAACTAGGCACCGAGGTGTATATAAAGAACTCGCTGATCAACTGGTACATTGACTGATCTCATGGTCTTGTTCAGCGCAAACGCCGCGCGGGTATGGTCCAGACGACCAGACTCGTCCACCATATGTTTGTAAAACGTTGACGTGATCTTGTTCGTCTCGCCATCGTCCACCGCCCACATAGTCCCAATGACCGAACGGAAACCGATAAACTGCATCGCCGACGCGAGATGGATCATCTCATCTGGACTCTCTTCATCACCGGCAGTCGTATGGCATGCAGAAAGGTACGCGAATTCTGGGTCCTCTAAAGTGCGGCCGATGATACGCTCGATCGTGAAGTGTCCATCGTGGAGAGCGAATGCAGACTTGAATGGTTCTTTACGATTTGCAAGACCGTGACACGCAAAGTGTGCCCACTGGTTCTTGCCAAGCTCATCCGCAACCCGTGAGCCGCAAGATTCATCACCCTCGATTTTTGTGAACATGGCGGGTCCGTTAATAAACTGTTCAATGTTAGCCAGTTCGGAGCTGACAGAGAGGAGTTTATTCTGCCCTGTGGCATTCGCTTGGCCAATGCCGACAAAGCATTTCACGTTACTCGTAGATTTCGATGAGCGGGGCCGTCTAGCGTGAATGAGGGCACTCAAGGTGGGGGTATAGGAGGAAATGTAGAGATCTGCGAGATTCTTCTGACCCTTTCTATATGGACCAGCAGCATGCAAGGGGAGGTCACAGAACTCGGCAGTAGGGCACCACCAGATGCGGGATTTTAGTGGACATATTGTTTGAAGGGACTGGAGAACAGGAGAGACGACGTCATCCCAGAGTTCCCGTAAGATTTGGCCGAGAGGTTTTGTCAAGTCCATCGACTTTGCGCGCATAGTCAAGGAGCGGAGCTTTGAAGATAGTAATTGAACATATTCCTTGGTAATTGATAACGGAATGTGAATGGGATCTTGGTCGTTGAAAACTACGAGTGCATCACAGCCATAGTAGCTTGCATTGATAATGATAACAGGTCCTTCTGTGGCTGCATGTCGAAGATCAGAGAAGAGTGAGGGTAGAAGGAAACGAGAGAGGCCAGGCAACTCGCGGATAGCAGTCACCACTCTCTGCATCTCGAGGTTCAGTCGACACACTTGCTCATGCTGATCTTCTCCAGGGGAATCGAGGGCCTTATGAATCAGTGAGGTCAGATGAGTGAATTCGCTTGCCAATGACTCTCCGTTCGAGCCAGATGTAACGACATCATCAAGCGGGGAACGGAGGCGAGTGAGTTGGTTCCAGAACACACCACGGCCTTGCTCTAGCAGTTCGACTGCACGCTCCGGGGAACGGTTACGAAGACAGGCCGAGAATGCATCCACCGCGAGTGACGATGTTCGTTTCTTGAGGATGTCAAGGTGTTGTGGTAAAGAGGGAAGAAGGGAAAGATATTGTGCGAGTAGTCGAAGTGATGTTTCGTATGCTAGAAGTATCGAGGAATGGTTGAAGGTTTCAGCGACACGAATCCATACTCGAGAGGCAGCTAGATCGTGCACAGATACCACGTGTAATACATCTGCAAGCTGTGCACATAGAGAGAATAGCTCCTCCCAATCACTCGACTGCTGTCCCCGTAAGAACAGAGCACTCAAATAATATGAAGTGTAGCTCTCTGAGGTTGGTGAATGAGAAAGGGACGGGTCAGGATACTGGTCGACCCAGAACCGGGTGCAGCGAGTTGAAAGAGCATTTACAAGATTTTTTAAAGATAGAGAGTGATCAGGGTGTCCTTGTGGGTAAAGTAGGAGTGCTTCTCTGCCGAGAATAATAGCCCCCTCGAGATCCTGCATCGTCCCAAGCCGCTCAAAGCGAGTGGAGAGACGAATCGCAAGATTGTTCAAAGAACCTGGGCGATCCGGGTGTCCCTGTGGACAAAGCTTGAGTGCTTCTTGGTCAAGGACAATGGCCTCATCTAGATCCTGCATCGCCCCAAGCTGCTCATAGCGAGTTAAGAGGCGATTTGCCAGGCTTCCCAAAGAACTCGAGCGATTGGGATGTCCTAGAGGGCGAAGTGAGAGTGCTTCTCTGTCAAGGGCAATCGCCTCATTGAGATCTTGAATTGTCCGACGTTGCTCATAACGAGCGGAGAGGGAAAGTGCAAGATTTTTCAAAGAATCCGAGCGATTAGGGTGTCCTTGCGGACGAAGCGCTAGTGCTTCTTGGCCAAGGGCGATGGCCTCGTCGAGGTCCTGGATTGCCCCAAGCTGCTCATAGCGAGTCAAGAGGTGATTTGCAAGATTGTTTAAAGAACTCGAGTGATTGGGGTGTCCTTGAGGGCGGAGTGAGAGTGCCTCTCTGTCGAGGATGATGGCCTCATTGAGGTCTTGCATTGCCCCAAGCTTCCCATAGCGACGGGAGAGATCAATTGCAAGGTTGCTCAAAGACGTCGAGCGATTGGGGTGTCCTTGCGGGAAGAGCTGGAGCGCCTCTCGGCCAAGGACAATTGCCTTGTCAAGATCCTGCATCGCCCCAAGCTGCTTGTAGCGAGTGGAAAGACGAACTGCAAGGTTGTTTAAATAACCCGAACGATTCGGGTGCCCTTGTGGGCAAAGCTGAAGTGCTTCTTGGTCGAGGACAATTGCCTCGTCGAGATCTTGCATCGCTCCAAGCTGGTTGTAGCGGGTGGAAAGATCACCTGCGAGGTTGTTCAAAGATCTCGCATTGCCCCAAGCTGCTTGTAACGAGCGTTGAGACAAAGCGCAAGGTTATTCAGAGACATCCAGCGACCATGGTGTTCTTGCGGGCTGAGTGAGAGTGCTTCTTGGCCGAGGATAATGGCCTCGTCAAGATCCTGCATCGCCCCAAGCCGGTTGAAGCGAGTGGAGAGCCAAAGTCCAAGGTTGTTCAAAGGCCTCCAACGATTTGGGTGCCCTGGAGGGCAAAGCAGGAGTGCTTCGCGGTCAAGGACAATGGCCTCATCCAGATCTTGCATTGTGCCAAGCTGGTTGTATCGAGCGGAGAGACGAGCCGCGAGGTTGCTTAAAGACATCGTGCGATTGGGGTGTCCTTGCGGGCGAAGTGAGAGTGCTTCTCGATCGAGGATAATGGCCTCATCGAGCTCCTGAATCACCCCTAACTGCTGGTAGCGAGCGAAGAGCCAAAGCGCCAAGTTATTCAAAGAATTCGAGCGATCAGGATGCCCTTGTGGACGAAGCGAGAGTGTTTCTCGGTCGAGGACAATTGCCTCGTCCAGATCCTGCATCTCCAAAAGCCGCCTGTAGCGAGTGGCGAGATCATGCGCAAGGTTGCTCAAAGAATTCGAGCGATTAGGGTGACCTTCTGGACGAAGCGAGAGTGCTTCTCGGTCAAGGACAATGGCCTCGTCTAAGTCCTGCATTTCCCCAAGCCGCTCGTAGCGAGCGGAGAGATGAACTCCAAGTAAAATCAAAGTGGAGATTCGCATGTGGTGACCAGGTGGGCAAAGTCCCAGCGCTTCACGATCAAGCGCAATCGCCTCGTCGATGTCACTGGTCATGGTTTTAGCCCCTTTCTGAAACTTGGTGACGAGAGATTCCGCTCGTGAATGCAGCTGTTTAACTAGCAACCGTATTGGTTCTCTCTCCTCATATCATCAGGATAAAAAGAATACCTTGTGAATCCATGCTAGCCAGTTAAGCTCACTCAAACCTGGCGAAAAATGTTTCCGAATACACCTGTGACCCTTGCATCATAATCATTTCTCCATTCCCCTCGCCGACAGAACAATGTAACTACCTTGCAATTTTATCCTGGCTCGCCGGGCTTGCTTCGACGTAGTTGAAGACATTGGAACGTGCGTGCAAGCCTGGTGGACACAGCAACAGTACACGTGGCATGCGCCGAATGGTTTTATTCCTTTTCCTCTGTCGGAGATCTCCGTTGTTTCTTCCTCACCGCGTGGAGTCTTCCACATCTATCACCACGTGGGGTTTCTTCCTGGTCATCATATATCGAACATGATGTTAAAATGTAGATTGGATGAGACAGCTCCTAGAGAAACAGGATGCAGGTAACCACGTACTCCATCGTTCTGTTTGCTGCTGACCTCTTCCAACTCCACCTGCACGTTCCCCACGTTCAATCCAATCGGACTCACTTGCAGCTGAATGCAAGAAAAACGACATCATACCGGCTGATGAAGAAGGAAGTGACACGAGAATAAGACTGTAGGACGAGAGTAACGGGATGAACGTTGAACGCGATCAACACGAGAAGTCAGTGCGCTACAGTCGATCACAACGCAAGATAGAACGAGATGACGGCAAACCTGCATCGCGCGCGCGCGTTCATGTGATCTCTTTGACCAGGTAGACCATCGTTTCTGACCCTAAGAATTAGGTTTCGCAACGTCTGGGGATAAGGAGGAATGCGGCGACATTGTCGGATGGGGGGCTTGGTGGCTGGGTCCCGTGCATCGTTTGTTGGGATGTCTGGTGTCGGCGTCATGAACGTTCACGTTATTGTGGTGGTGGTTGTCGTAGCATAGGAAGGGAGCAGCGGAAGATGCCATTGTACGCGTGACGAACCCACGCCGACCCTTGTGTACGAGGTGCGCACCTTTGTAAAAATGCAAAGACTAAACTTGGCATTGGGGCAAAACGGTCAGACGCCACGGTATCGTCAGTAAACGTGAGTGGTACCCCAGAGGTGCGACACGTCCAGACGAGAGTCCGTCTCCCTAACGTCATGCCGGTGAGTACCGCGTCAGATGGTCGACATGTTGACGACAATTTCATGTTGTGGGCCACGTTGAACCCGGTAGCGCACTGTGTAGCAGTATATTCGAGTTGTCAACGGGTGCTGTATTGCGTACGTGTGGAAGTCAAAGTTGTATGGAAACCAAACTATCGTCCTCTACCATGTGCGTTTCCGTGTGAGCAAGTGATCGACAGCCGTGACGGCGAGCTCATCGGCTCTAGGCCTGATTTGAAGATTTCGTCGGGAAAATCATGGCGGGAGTTCGAACGAAGCCAAGCATTTATTCTGCCGTTCGGATGACGCCAGACACCGTGGATTTGTTGCCAAACCGCACCGAAGCGGTCCGGGTGTCGCATGGTTCGCAAAAATCCGCAGTTCCCAGTAAGATTTTTTGCCCAGGGCTCATAAGGGTGTCAACAACACCGGCCCGCCGGATCCATTAATATTCTCACGACACTGGCGCGAACTCTACTGAAAGTAGATGCTGACCGCGTCGCTGGATTATCTACCACACTGGACCGGACTACACGGACAGTGAGCTCGTTGCGCTTAAATAATGGCGAGCCCTCAAAGAGACGTGCTTGTGATTGGCGCAGGTGGGTATCCGTTTCCCGCCGGGTACATCGTGCTTTCATCTCGAACCTGCAGGCATTATTGGCTTGACCACGGCCTTGAAACTCCAAGAGACCGGTCGTTACAATGTCACCATCCTCGCAGAGATTTTCCCCACAGATCCTAGGACCATCCGTTACACAAGTCACTGGGCAGTGAGATCATTTGTCGTTTGTCACGATTCTCTCCAAGTAGTAACTCGCTTCGTCCACAGGGTGCTTACCATATCAGTCATGCTGACAGTGAACAACGGCAGAGTATGATCCCAGCACTGGTGTCAACCCACGCCTGACTTCGTGCTTCCCTACCATGAACAGAGATAGATAAGGAAACATTTGATATCATGTGGGCCCAATCCGGGCCAGGCCATCCAGCTTCGCATTGTTTCCTCAGACACCAGCAGACTGTGTATGAAGCGACCAATGGAACGCATGTCAAACATCTCGAACACATGCCAGAGGTACGGCCGCTCTCCTCGGTTGATGTCTGCTGCTTCACGATTGCGAAAGTTCCGATATCTGTCCCGGGACGAGCTGATTCCTGGTGCTGCACTCGGCTACACGTTCCGCACCGTCACGATAACCCCACTTCTCTACCTTTCGCATCTTTTTTCGTGCATCTTTGCAAACGGCGGAACTGTTGTTCGTGCGTCCATTCAGCACATCAACCAGGTGCTCGAAGAGGGCATTAGCCCATTCCTTCACGCTCCCGTTGGTGCGAAACACGACTCGAGCACTACGCTACGGAAGATCGACGCCTTGTTTGTATGCACGGGACTCGGATCACGATCCCTTGGTGGTGTCGAAGACAAGCACGTTTATGCACTGCGTGGTCAAACCGTCCTCCTGCGTGCGCCATGGGTCCAGTTCGGTAAATCTTTTGAAGAGCAAGATGGGACATACACATATGTGATGCCGAGGAAAAACGGGGATGTATGTCTCGCCATCGCCATCTGAGAAATGGGTGACTGACTGATAGAAAGGTCCTCATCGGAGGTACGAGGACGCCAAATGACTGGTATGCTTTGATGTCACGAGTCACGCTGTATGATCATCAAAATCTTCTAGGTCACCCACTCCTCGCCCAGGGACCACGACCGATATCCTCACCCGAGCCTTTACACTAGTACCAGAACTTGCACCACCGAACATATCCAGCCCGACAGTGGACGACCTTCGACCCCTCGTGATAGACATAGGATGTGGACTGCGTCCAGCGCGCGAAGGTGGCGTGCGACTTGAACTTGAATGGCTATCAGGCCCCGATAAACAGGAGAAGAAAACACCTGTCGTGTTTAATTATGGGTATGCTTGCAACAAACCGATACATGCGACAATAGAACTCATGTAATGCCACCTGTGAGCAGACACAGCGGACAAGGGTACATTTCATCATGGGGATCGGCGAGCACTGCTGTAGACCTTCTGGAAGATGTCATTCTTAGCTGGGGTCCGGAGACAAGTGGATTGCCAAGGAATCAAGACTAACTGAAAGTAAAAGTGCGGTGCAGCTCGGAGCGCTTGATCGCATTGCAAGAGCAGAAAGTAACACTTTTGTTGACAAACCATTTTCGGCGAGATATATTCCTTTGAATTGTACTCACTTAGCCCCCGAAAGATGTGCACAATCAACGTTGGAGAGTAAGATACACCTTAGATGGAATGGAAACTCCTCTGGACCAGCATGGGTGAACGTTGTGTTGTCATGTAGGTCAGGAGGCCCTAGATTTGCCCAGATCCTGTGTACAGTTGTTCCATTGTCTTGAATTGAGAAGAGTGATACGTTAGGCAAGCTGGGCTATGTGTACCCACTATAAAAATGCGCGGGTCACATGGAGATGCCTCACCTCTACATCTCTGTACCTGTTGTTATTGGTCCAGGTGGCGTTCAGTTGGGGACGAGCAGGGGTATTACGCACGTGACCTGGTTTTCGATGCTATATCCTCGACGTTGTCGCGAGTGACCGCGCCACGAACATAATGCGGTTCACAAAGCCGACATGGGTGATGCACAGAGGTATCATCATCGGGTCATTCTCGCAAATGCATCTTTACTCATACCATTTCCACCTCCAGATAGTGCCAAAGACACCAAACGCCTCTCCATCTTCGCCATTCATGTCCACCCCGACGGCTCGCGGATAGCAACAGGCGGACTCGACGCCAAAGTGCGCATATGGAGTACCAAGCCGATCCTCAGTCCCGCTTCCGAGCGCTCAAATCGCCCACCGAAATCCCTCTGCACCCTCAGTATGCACACAGGCCCCGTGCTCACCGTCAGATGGGCACATTCCGGAAGATGGTTAGCGAGTGGAAGCGACGATGAGATTATCATGATCTGGGACCTTGATCCGTGCGTGTCCTTGCACGATACCTCGTCATCTGCCGTTCTCATTCATGCCACGGAACAGGTCAGGCCGGGGGAAAGTCTTTGGTTCCAATGAGATCAACATCGAAAACTGGAAACCGATGAAACGACTACCTGGCCACGAGAGCGGTGAGTGATTCTCTCTCCTGATATCCGTCCCGTGTCTATAATTGTCTCGCAGATGTCGTGGACATAGCTTGGGCACCTGAAGACCGCTACTTGGCCTCTGTCGGGTTGGACTCGAAAGTCATCATCTGGTGTGGGTATACCCTGGGTAGGTTCCCCCTACTGTCTTGCTGAATATTCCCGCTCGTTCTCAGTGCATCGCCTTAGAACGGATACGAAAACTAGATCAGCACAACGGATTCGTCAAGGGTGTTTGTTTCGATCCTGTAGGCGAATTCATGGCCACCCAGTCCGACGACAAGACCGTCAAAATTTGGCGAACGACGGACTGGGGACTTGAAGCCGAGGTAACCAAGCCATTTGAGGATTCTCCTGGCAGCACATTCTTCCGTCGTCTTAGGTTTGTCGTCGACCATTCTCTCTGAATCGATCTTACTATCATACTAGCTGGTCTCCGGATGGTGCACATATAACAGCCTCCAACGCAACCAATAATAGAGGATTCGTCTTCATCGCTGCTGTCATAACCCGAGGTCTTTGGACTTCTGAGATCAGTCTGGTCGGTCACGAAAATACGGTTGAAGTTGCAGTGAGCATTTTCGCCTCATACGTCCCGTGCAGCAAAGTCACATTAACCTTAGAGTTATAACCCACACATCTTTTTGCGTAACCCGGACTCACCTCTTGCAACCTCGAATATATGCTCTGTCGTTGCTCTTGGAGCAGATGATAGATCAATCTCAATTTGGCAGACGAAAACCGCCCGCCCTATCATCGTCGCCAGGGAGGTCTTTGAGCGACACATCATGGACCTCAGCTGGTGAGCCATCTAAATTCTTCCCTTTGCCTTTTTAACATGCGTCAGGTCCCGGGACGGACTCACTCTTTATGCCGCCTCCTCAGATGGCACAATCGCGGTGTTCGATTTCGATCCCCACGAATTAGAGGGGATAGCGCCTTACAGTGCGCAAATGCAGTACTTGAAGAAATTCGGTTTTGTCTCACCCCCAATTCCTGAAGGGTACTCGCATGGTACCACGTACGGAGACGAGGTCCATCGGTCCACGTCCCGCATCACCCCTCCTCCATCTCCGAACCCACGTGCAGCTTCACAAAGCACACAGTCAGGATTTGGTACGACAGCTGTCAACGGAGGTGAACACATCAATAAACTGGTCGCCAAGAAAAGCACAAAGAAGCGTGTTCAGCCTCTCCTCATGTCAACAATACCGTCCGCAGCGACGGCTTCACCTTCTCGAGAGCTGCCATCCACCGAACTGCGCCCGCCAGCGTCAAGGTTAAAACTCGCTTCTCCCTCGGTGTCCCCCGTGCCAAGCATGCGAGGGTTCGATGCAGATATTGAAATGGGCGGTCCCATGGACATGGATGTACCTATTGACTCCTTGGAACAGAGTCCCCAAATGGGAAGAGGAAAGCGGAAAGCCTCCGTATTGGACGATGAACCGCCTGTCAAACCCCGCACGTTAGGTGGCGACCTCCCGAGAGAGAACATTACCATCCGCGAAATCGCCCGTGGGGGTGAAAGGTGGGAGACGTCACGGTTGTTACATGCCCCCGACGTCTTGCCGTTGCCGCCTATATTGACATTTCTGAGTGTCAAAGTGGACGGCAGTGAAGATGCACTAGAGGCGCGGAATTCGGAAGGAGACGGGCCGACGGAGGTGTTGTTCGTGAGCGGCAAGCAAACACAGTGGTTGGATTATCTTCCGTCGCCCGTGGTTGGGTTGACGGCATCATCATCGTTCTGCGCCGTCGCGATGCAGGACGGGTCAGTGAACGTGTATTCACACACGGGAAGGAGGTAAGTTATGTATCCAAGATTACATAGTCCCCTATGACCTGAGCTAATCTGGAACGCGTTACTTCAAGGATAATGCCCACGCTAAGCCTAGGTTCGCCATGTGCAATCATACAGGGCTGCAAAACGGCACTTCTTTTGTTGACTGCGTCGGGGAAGCTGAGCTCTCTGTGAGTGGATCGGCCCACCAATAACCTCTATCGTGACATCCCTCTAGAAACGTCAAGTCACAAGCCGCGTATTTTCCCCCCACCACTGTCGACTCGCTACTGAGTCCGAATTGCACCATTCTCTCCGCCACTGTTCGACCGAACGGCGCGCCCGTCGTCCAATGTTCGACGGGGATCACGTACTCCTTCGACCCTCAGCTGTATTCATGGATCAAACTTAGCGAGCGCTGGTGGGCCGAGGGTTCGGATGTCTGGCAAGGCCGCCAACGGGCTAACAAAGACATCGTCGCCTCGATCGAAGGTGCTATCAGTACCATCGTAGGGACGACCGAACACAGAGAACGACCAGAGTGGTGGAACACGGCACTGACGCTGGGCCATCTCGAGTCCAAAATGCATGCTGGGAAAGCGCTCGAGAGTCCGTCGGAGTACAAGCAGGCCCTGCTTTTGTATGCAAAGAAGATCGCGGACGAGGGTTTCAGGGCAAAGGGGGAGGAGCTGATCAGGGATTTGTTTGGGCCTGTATTTTGGTGCGTGCTCTTTGGGTGAGTGTAGATGACGAGAGGGGACTAAGCCGTGGTGTAGGCGGCCTGGAAGGGACGATTGTTGGTGTCCGACCGTAGTGGGGATGCTCAAACGCGATCTGTTGCGCGAAGTTCTCTCCGTTTTTGGTGGGTCCTTGCGCGCGTTTATCTACAGGGTTGTTCTCAATCCACCATGTGTAGCGAGAAGCAAGACGCTAACGAAGCTGGCGTTGGACTGGCAGGACATGTTGAAGAAGGCGACGAACGATGAGGGTGCTTGATTGGAGTTGCTTGATTACTGTGGCGTCGGTCACATGCGCTCTGGCGGATTAGTTTCACTAGTTGCTAGTGCTGCGTCTCCAGCCCATGTACATTCGCCAGAGTCTCAGACTCTTATATGTTTTGTCAATCCGAAAGGGTGTCTGGACCCGCGACACCAGCGTAGTGAGACTCGGAGGAACGCTGATCGCGCGTCTCTCTTCCACTCATCATCAACAATCCCGCAAGATGGCCAAGAAGGCACTCGTTTTGATTGCAGACGGTACAGAAGAGATGGAATTGTGAGGCTCATCGCTCGGGGGCTCAATATTTGTCCAGCTCTACTGACAGCTGGCAGTGTCATCACCTACGACACTCTCGTGCGCGCAGGCATCGAATGCACGTCTGCCAACGTTCAAAGCGGCGGGTCTCCGTACGGGTCTGTGGGGACGAGCCCAGCGTTGGTCGTGTGTTCGAGGGGCGTCAAGATCTTGCCTGATACTACCCTCCAGCCCCTGAACGCAGGTCCGGTATGTGTGGGACGGCCATCCACTGCACGGATGATCTCACCGACGACATGCAGGACAAGTACGATGTGTTGGTGATCCCCGGTGGGATGAAAGGCGCCGAGACGCTTTCTCAGTCTACCGAGGTACAGACCCTGGTGAGGGAGTACTACGAGGGGAACAAGATCGTGGCTATGATATGTGCAGGTACGTCGAAGACGCCAGGGCTACGAGCACGTCGCGGGTAGCAACGCTCGTCCGGGTCCTTAGGTACCCTGGCTGCCAAAACAGCTGGTCTTTCCCTTCAGCCGGTCACGTCACATCCGGTCATCAAGAACGATTTGGTGTCTGGTGAGTGGACGCAGAATCGAGAAAGGGACAATCTTCGAACGCGTCTTGCGACAGCCTATGAGTACAAGGAGGATTCTGTCGTGGTGTCCGACAAGGTGCCGGGAAAAGGGACGCTGGTTACGAGGTGCGTCCACAGCGCTATTCTCATGCTCTTGCGTGACGATGACGCTCTCCAGTCGAGGACCAGGTGAGTCGTGTGCCAACGAGAACGTGCTCGGTCGAATACGTGACACGTAGGCACCGCTTTTCCCTTTGCGCTCAAGCTGGTGGAGTTGCTTTGTGGCAAGGCAAAGAGCGACGAAGTGCGAGCGCCGATGATGTTCCCTCCTGGCGTTGGTTATCCGTACTGATGGTAGTCTGTTGGCGTTGTAAGTTACGTACGGCGTGAAAATGACACGGTCGGGTTCTCGCGTTTGTTTCTTTGCTGAACATTCCGAGCGGTCGTATGCGAGCTGCTCAGCACGCTGTACGACGGATCCATGGGCTTTCGCGGACGGTAGCCGTTCGCCAATGGCGATGTAGGCCAGGGACAGATCTGATAACAGGCCGTAGATGTATCGAGTCATACGCTCCCTTTAAACACCGACCCCACCAGAACATTTCGTTGCCACCATCCACGATGTCCTCCACCGATTCCCTCACTGCCGCCCTCGCCGCCCTCGCCATTACCCCAGCTGCGACCGTCTTCCATGCAGACACGAATTCCCCCGCATCCTGGCGCGATGCCTTGCTCGCCAGCCCTTCCGTCCCCGAGTCGTTCGAGCTCATCAAAACACTCGTCTACAAGCCAAAAACCGCAAAAACCGCCACCCCAGTCCCCGTCCTCGTCATCGCGCGCGATGAGACCGAAACCTGCTCCTCCGCGCTCGCCAAAAAGCTCAATCTCAAGGAACTTCGTCTCGCCTCGGAAGACCTCCTCGCCGAGTTTTTCGGCGCGCTCGATAAGAACTCGCGTGCGTGTTCTCCTTGATCTCTCTCCCTTTTGTCGGCTCCCTCATGCTCTTCGTCGAATCCCAGTGTCGCTCTTGGCGTTGAACAAGGAGAACGTTTCCAAGATGGTCACGGTGATCGACGCTTCGATCGCGTCGTCGTCGGCGACGTTTGCGGTCCACGCGTGCTCCTCGAGCGCGACGCTGTTCTTGTCGGGAAAAGACGTCGTTGCGTATCTCAAGAGCCTCGAAACCGCAGACGTCAAAATAGAAGAGGTCGACTTTGCTGCACTCAAGGTCGATGGGGCCGTCCCGAAGCCTGTCGCTCAAGAAAAGGAGGATCCAAAGATCGACGGCGCCGTGAAGATCGCGATCGGTGTCAAGAAGGAGGTCGACTTTTCAGCGTGGTACCAGAGCGTGAGTGCCCACCAGATCAGAATGACATTGCACGCTGATCTGCGCGATAGGTCTTGTTGAAAGCGGACATGTTAGAGTATTACAGCGTCAGTGGATGTTATATACTTCGGCCATGGTCTTACGGCATCTGGGAGGAAATTCAAGGTATGTCCTTCTTCAGTGGCTGGTTCTAACGGCGATACATCATCCGTTGTTAGATTGGTTCAACAAGAAAATCAAAGCCATGGGCGTGCAAAACGCGTCATTCCCGATGTTTGTCTCGTCCAAAGTTCTCGAGCGGGAGAAGGATCACGTCGAGGGTTTCTCCCCAGAAGTTGCATGGGTTACAAGAGCGTAAGTGCGCCAAAGCATGCTACGCTAACAGTTACGATCAATGATTTATCAGTGGATCATCCGACTTGGAGGAACCTATCGCCATCCGCCCAACCTCCGAGACCGTCATGTACCCCTGTGCGTTCGCTGCCCGTCTCTCACTATGATATTCTGACAGTGTTTAGATTATTCCAAGTGGGTCAAGAGTCATCGAGACTTGCCTTTGAAGCTTAACCTGTGGAATAACGTTGTGCGGTGGGAGTTCAAGCATCCTCGTGCGTAGTGGCCACTGCAATGTGTCTAGAGTACTGAATGACAACCCGTTTACAGAGCCGTTCCTGCGAACCCGTGAATATCTGTGGCAAGAAGGTCATACAGCTCACTTGACTAAGGCGGAAGCCGACAAGGAGGTTCTTGAGATCCTTGAACTCTACCGACGCGTCTACGAGGAGTTGCTTGCCGTTCCTATGATCAAGGGCGTGAAATCTGAGAAGGAAAAGTTCGCTGGTGCGCTTTATACCACCACCGTCGAGGGCTTCATCCCAGCCAGTGGTCGCGGTATCCAGGCCGGTACTTCGCATTGTCTTGGCCAAAACTTCTCGAAGCCAGAGATGTTCAACATCGTCGTCGAGGATCCCAATGATTCCACTGGTCAAGGCAAGATTTATGCGTGGCAAAACTCATGGGGTCTTTCTACGCGTACCATCGGAGTCATGGTCATGGTGCATGGCGACAACCAAGGACTGGTTCTTCCTCCTCGCGTTGCCTCTGTCCAGGTCGTCGTTGTTCCATGCGGCATCACAGCCAAAACGAGCGACACAGATAGGAACAAGATCAATGACGCATGTGACGAACTTGCCAAATCTCTTGTTGAGATTGGCGTTCGAGCCAAGGCTGATCTCAGAGAAGGCTACACTCCTGGTTACAAGTTCAATGACTGGGAACAGAAGGTTTGAGGCGCTATTTACACTCGGTACCAAATACTCAGACGTGACCTATTTTCATAGGGTGTCCCGCTGCGTCTCGAGATTGGACCCAACGATCTCGCGAAACAACAGACCTTGTCGGTCCGTCGTGACACCGGCGAGAAAGCCCCAATTACGCTTGCAGACCTCAAGACCACCGTCCCTCGACTACTCGATACCATCCACAGCGACATGTACAAGAAGGCCCTCGATGAATACAACGCACACTTAAAGGAGGTCACGCGCTGGGAAGACTTTGTCCCGACGCTAGACAACAAGTGTATTGCGGTCATTCCCTGGTGTGAGCAGGAGGCGTGTGAGGATGATATCAAGGAAAGAAGTGGTCGATCGTGAGTGTTCTCCGCGATCGAATTGGGCTTTGGCAGTACGATTTGGGATGCTAACGTTGTTCTCTTTGTACAGTGCGGAACCCCAGGATGAACGCGCGCCATCTGCGGGAGCCAAGTCCCTCGCAATTCCGTTTGAGCAAGACCGTTGGTCTCCAATCGAGCCTGGCAAGACCAAGTGTGTTGGGTGCGGTCAGGACGCGAAACGTTGGACCATGTTTGGAAGGTCCTACTAGAGTAGCGTGGAGACGCGATATATATAATTCGGCTGCTATTCGTGGACAAGTCGCTGTAATGATAGTGGTGTTCCACCGTCGTAAACTCTAATCGATAAGAACATTTGGACG